>JACMIG010000035.1:0-61523 GCA_014805385.1 Levipalatum texanum
GATCGAATATTCTGCACTTATTACTCGGTAAATCTGCTACCGTAATCCCCCACGGTACATTTTGGGGCAATTTTTGGAGAACTCGTTGTCAGCTTTCTATCGAGTGTAAAAACTCCCAAATTGGTCAAAGGGTTGCTGAGTTATGGGCAAAAATAGGTTTTGACTTCATTTTTTTAGCGAAAAGTACAGTGTCTTCGAGCAAGCACAGCTACGACACCCGTGGTCGAAATTGGCCACTCTTAATTTTTTTCATCTTTCCTACACCTGACGTACCTCTAACCAGAATATGAGCCCCAGCGGACAAGAAAAGTTAGCCAGTGCGCGATATCTGCGAAACTGCTCGATCCTTACGCGGACGGACTCATATGATCAGTTTGAGACTGAAAGGAGCGGAGATCCGCGTCAATTGAACTTTCTGAAAGGAACAACACTCTTCGACATTCCATGACTATTCCCTTTGCACAATGGATCCTTCATCTTAGTTTTGCTCTTGAATTCAACAAACCGTTGTACTTCCTCGCAATCGAACCATTGAAATTTCTCCTCCATCAGGATAAAACATTTAGCGATAGTTTTTTGCTGCGAGTAACATCCGCGTCTTTAATGCACATGACGTAGATGGGCAAGTGGAAAGCTCTGGATGTATATCATGAATGAAAACAAATGGACGAAAAACGAACTCCAAAGATTTTTAAGTTTTTTTTAACGGAAATGATTACTGCATTCAGAAAATGTCATTATTCAAGGAATCCGAAGACCCCCGCGAAATTGCAAAAGGTGCGGTCGTGGTATGCCGATGGGGGAATTCTTTTGAGGTAACCCATCAGCTCCGGACCACATCACTGCTACTTTCGGCATCGTTTAAATACATGGTGAAAGGGAATCGGCACTAACGCGCGGGGTTGGAAGATTGCACAATGTTGTGTTCGAAGGTGTACTGAATGCGCATCTGTATCAACACCTCTATACTGTGAGCGCGGCGTGGATCACGATTCGATAGAGCTACTCTGAGCGTGATCCACGTTGTTCTTCACGCCCTGATTTTGCGGGTATTCCCGCTCGAAGCGTGACACAAATTCTATCGATTTCCCACGTGGTGCACTGTCATTCTGTTTATCGCCAGGTGGTTGTAATAAAGGATTGTTGTCGTTCTTTGCATGGTTTCTTTTTGTATCCGCTCGGTTCAGTGAATTACATCGTTCGAGATCGAATTTGTTTCAGTTGTCAGTGTCATTTATGGTCTTGTGAAGGTGCGCATAGTTTGAAGGTTCCGGGGGAATATATCTTCCCTCGAATGGGTCAGGGAGAGTATCCGTGAATTTCACGAGAGCGCGTAAACACAACAAGTCCTACCTCAGATCGCTGTGCCTGGCACCGTCTGAGTTATGGAAGTTGCGTTCACGTGCAGTGCTCGCTTGTTCTGGACAGTGGGGAGTAGGAAAGAGGAACACTGAAGGAAGGGGGAAGGAGAGGAGTAGCAAGTGCCAGGAGCTCCGGTGGAGGTATTTTATATGGGGGAGGACTGCCCTATCCGGGAGGCGATGATTCAGGTGGAAAGGGGCGGTCTCGATACTAATGAGACATCTCCCAGGGGAGGAAGATGCACTATCAGCCGGCACCATCTTAACATTAGTCGATACTCCTCCTTCTCTAATGTTAGAGAGTACAGTGGTGGAAAGCTCCATATTTCGTGCTCTAAGAACGTGAGAAACTGCTGGTGCTAAAAGGCTTCCGGTCCCAGCATTGGGCCAAAAGAGACGAAGGAAGAGCACATTACGAGAGCAGCGATGGGCAACGCAAATTATCCAGATGCGAGAAGTCTGCATTGGCATTGATGGAGATGGAATGAGAAGTGATGCAGAATAAGAGATAACGACAGAGCACTACCTGAAACACATAAGTCCCCAGGGGCACTGTTCTCGGCTGCAGGAGGACATGTTTTATCGAGACTTCAGTTATTAGATGCGCAGTTAGGAGGTCTTAACGGATTCCAGGAGGCGATCGAGTAGCTGCGTTCCAAACAATTGCATAAAAAAAGGAGAAAACTTGCGTAGATGTCAAGCCCCTAGGAAGATTCTGAGAAGTGAAGAGGCGGCCTTCTCACTCCATCACAATTCGACGCTGATTGCGGTGACTAAACATACCCTAAATGTTGAATATTCGATAAATCTGCGCTGTAGAAAGCGAGAAAACTCCCAGAGATAAAGTGCAAAAGTGAAGATGGGGTACCATCAGCTCATCCTTGTGCAGTGATGCTCTATCCTGTTTACATCTCAAATAAAGTTGTTTTTGAACTATTAGAAACAGGAGAATCTTTTTTAATTTTTTTGGGCCCGGTTCAAAGTCCGATGACTAGGTGTGAATACTCTGGAAGTGCTATCAAAAATCTCAAAAAATTTCCCAGGACCTTGACTGCACGTGGGACACGTGGCCACATTGTGGCTAGGGAGTTATCGTTGATACTTTGGTTCTATATTAGTAGAGAGCGTGTGGTATTGATGGTATAGCAACTAATCGTTGCTATATCATTTCTGCACTGTAATCGATTTTAGTTTACTCTCGGCGGTGAATCCATTGAAGTCCTTCGTACTCGAATAAGCTCGTTTCGTGCGACATTCGTGCACATGACAGTCTTATTCATCACTTGCCTCAAGACCTGCGTCTTCGTCAATATCCGTTTCATCGTCCCTGCAGACTCCATCGTGATCCCTCTCCCAAAACATATGCAGTGAAAATTACCTCAGTGCAGGTCATTTCAATTTATTTTCAGACCATACCAGCTATTATATCGTTTTCTCAGACTTATTTCGTGTTTTACTTATGGGCACAGAGTATCGAAAAGAATTCCTGAAGACTGGGCTGTTCTGAATAAGCCATGCATCCATTACAGAAATAATCTGATGGCTGTTTCGAGTAAGTAAATGCGATATTCCTTAAAACTGAATTCTAGCAGCCTTTTCTCTGGTATCAGAATCAAGATGACTATTCTCGCTATCATAATATGACGAAGAGTTTAATCACTCAAATGGTTCTTGCGTTACGTATCGTAATTTTTCATTATCGGTGAACGAGTTCCATCGAACTTGAAATGAAGAAGCATCCTCAGACTGTCGGAAAGTCAGTGGCACATATCTCGTGAGAATTCGGTTGCATGAAAGCTACTAAAATCTCATGGGGGTCAAATAAAATATGATGGCCGCGATACTAATTGTCATTATCTTTTCGATTTTCCCATATCGCTCTAATCGTGAAATGTAGGGGCGAGCTGATTGGCGGAAAATTGCAATTTGCACCGTGAGATAGTCGATGAGTACAATTCAGTTCCACATGTTGCAGATCACCAGGGGGGCATAGCTCAGTGGTAGAGCGCTCGCTTAGCATGCGAGAGGGCTGGGGTTCAATTCCCCATGCCTCCAACATATTTTAGTTTTGTCACGATTATATTATATCAGAATGGCTCTTTCACTTTATTAGATCGCACTATTTTCTATTCGACAAAATGTAAACTGGGTGAATAATTTCCTGTTTTAGGAAATTAGGTGTAAACATGTACTTCACGAACAAGGTATGTACAGCAAGAGAGTGCTAAAGCTAATTCTTTTGGTGAATATTTAAAGTCCGAGTTCAATGGATGGTGTGAGTATATAGCTGGTAGTGTTAGATCACCCCGCTTGGCTCAGCTCACAGGGCTCTTATCAAAGGAATTTGGCCTTCCATGGTATCATCGATATGGCGCCAGGCGAAGGAGATATTGCATGGCGAAGCATACTTGCGACATGCCGGCGTCATCCACCGTCAATTTCGCCACGGAAGATTAAGGAGATAAACCCTACACAAGGCGATCGCTCAACTATTAATGATTTCTCACCAGGATTCGTCATCCATTATGCGATTGTGACGGGCATCAAGCACTGAAATCGCGATTGCCCTGCCCGTCGAGAATGTCACTCACTACTCTTCATGGCGTTGAGGACCTTGTCAATTTCCTCATCCACCATTTTCTCTTGTCGTATGAAGAGAACAGCCTTGTTGGTGGCTGCAATAATATTGCATCATCATTTCATGCAAGAAGCGTCTTACAGTAAAGATCGCCTACTGCCAGTACAATCGCAATCACGACTGACCAGAACCGAGGAGTGAACCTGTATTGTTGATTCTATGGAGTAAAATTTTATCAATCACATTCTGATATTATCAAACAAAACTGCTCCAAACTCCTCCGATGCACGGTAGCTCTCCGTGCTGTACTAAACAAGAGGGGCCACTGTAAGTATATATTTAAACTCGCCTTGAATTCCCGCATACAAAAGAACAAGAAACTGATGTCATCAGAATTATTTTCCCACGTGATTTCCAGCATTCCGAGTGCTCGCATTCTGAAACATAAAATTACAAGGACCTTGTGACAGAACTTACACGAGTCGCTTGAAGTCTTTGGCAGTTAGTAAAGACAGATTGGTTCGCATCTCTACAGGAAGGAAAGTGCGAAGGAGATGAAGTCGAGTGATGCCTTCTTATCACTCATTTCTTCCTATCGGCGTCAATATGGATGCCTTGCCCTTGAGAGCAATCATGCTGTGCTCAGTTAGTACTAAAACAATGATATTCAATTTGATATATTGAGGAATCACATGGAAAGTCTGTCATTATATTTATTTTTGTTAATTATGAACCCTTTTTCGACGGCAATTTACAGTAGAACCTGCATGGCACCATTTTGCGAACCCTGTTCAGAGATCACGATGAGATGCAATACATGCGATATCCTAGAAAATATTAGCAAACAAAATTCAACTTTTCTTTTTCCTATATGTATGTTGCTCATCTGATCACAAGTGAGATAACAAAACAAGGTGAACGGAATACTGGAAAATTATACTAAAATGAAAAGGAACCTCCAATTGAGGGTATGGAAGAAAATGTTTTTTGGATTTCGAAAATGTTTAGTTTATAAATAAATGGCCATGGGTCATAGGAGCGTCGTAATGATTACATCAAACTCCCGGAATTCGATAGACACAAGGCTCCGAAGGTGTCGCGCCGACCACCTGAACATCGCATATGACTTCATGTTGTTTTCTCTCCACTGACAGCAATGGCTTGTTTCTCCTTTTCGTCAAAGTTTTTGTCCATTTCGCCGTTTTCGAAGACTTCTCGGAGCAAATTGGGTATCATGTCGATCTTCGCAGACTTTCCAAGCATTACAACAGAGTAGATGTCAGAATTTTTCACATTCGCCAGTCCTGAATAGTCGTTATCAACAGGAAAGGAGCGTATTCCAACCGAGTACGTCCTGTATGCATGTCCTGATGTCGTCCTTTAGTGGTGATGACAATCGACTAGTTTGATCCGAATCCGGTTTAAATTGTTTCGTTCGATTTTGGTCCAAATGAATATCCACTTCTTGACCAGATATATTTAGTGCCGTAACGTATGATTCAAAGTTCTTTGATTTCCTGGCATCGTTTGTCAGTTCATCAACTCCTCCACGATTCCTAACTACATTTGAAAGAACTCGAGGCCAATGTGCAGGTACTTTCCATGTTGCCCGCACCTGCAAACCATTGATGAATTCTTCGAAGGCTGCTGCTCTTCACCTTGCTATCTGCTAAGCTGATTTCGGTTCCATTCTCATCGACCTTCAACATCATCACGTATTGCGAAGTGGATGGCTTCTGTTGGCTGAGGTATGCTCTTGAAGAACCCTGCGAATTCTGAAACTGCTTCGTGTTTCTTTAGTTTTCTGAACGTACTCCTACGGGTCGTACTGCAGGGGTTGGAATGGGGACGGATGTTGTGTGGGCTGAAGGCGGAACGGGAAGATACTTCCTGAGATCGCTCATCGCCACGTTCAATTCACTGATCTGCAAAGAACTGATACGCAATATTCAATAGAGCTTTCAACTTTTTGGTTTTTCGCAGCAAGCTCTTTCCGATTTTCTTTCAACTCATCCTTCAGGCGTTCAATCTCTGCGTTTTGTTTGTGCAGGCTTGTAAAGCTCACCGATTTGACTTCATCAATTATTTCAAGTTCCTGAAAGTTCCCAATCTCACACCGCGTGACTCTCCTTTTTACCCTACCCGGACTTTCACCAAGTCAATGAAGTCTTGCAAAGTTCTGTGGAAGGTTGCAGTCTTCACCGCAATCGTGGAAAAAGCAGTTGCAGGTTCCTGCTCCGTTGACAGTGAAGGGTGCAGAGCTGTAGCACCAACATTGAGTAATAATGATTTGTCAACTCACTCATAGCACTAGGGGAATCATATGTCAATGACAGCGATTTCAAACTTTTCGGATCATCAACGTCGCTAGCTAATGTCATCCGATACTTGGGAACGCTGAAATATGCTCAACTGTTTGAAATTGGATTGCAACAAACCCAATATGTCGTCCCATGTCTTATATAAAGCAGCAAAACTAATGCGAAAAGAAATGAAACTGGAATGGGAGGCGTAACGCTGGAACGTGCAGCCTCGGGCTGCTGCAATCTGGAACTTCATTTTCCTGAGCTTGCATGGCTCTTCGATATATGGTATCTCTTGAAATGGGAAGATGGCGTACCTTTTGATGGCGTACGAGGGTTAAGACAGTCGGCCGTGGGTTGTTCGATGCTTATCACTCAGTGAATCACTTCACAGCCACAATCGATGACTGATAAGAGAGTCAGAATGGGGAGTTTCACACAGATAACTTGAAGAATGGAATATAGACAATCTGTCGAGGTGGTTGACAGCTTATATAGAATAGTACATATGACTCAATAAAGAGGTGACGTTATGATAAAAGGGACATACTTGTGTTATCTGATAGGACAATAGCGTTTAGCATATGGCCCAAAAACATGAAATAACTGACGCCGCTGAAGAAATAGAGATGAATCAACATGAATCCATTTTATGATAATGTAGTCGAGGGAATACCGATGAGAATGTGTATCGTCAGTTGATATGAATCCGTTATTATTGTAGTCCGTCAACCCGCTCGTTTCGGGGGACTGATCTTCAAGAAAACCTAAAGGATACGTTCGTCGACAAAGTACTCAACAAGGAAGTCAACGAAAAGAAGTTTTTTCCCGCAGTGTGGAAGTCTTAGCTGCAATATGGATGTTTACAACGACGCGAGAATGGTAATCACTGACGTTATTGACACGGGTTTCACCACAGCTGACTGTATAGAGATCTCTAGCAATAAGACTGGCTTCCATTAGGCTGGCACAATATTATGCATTCGCAGTAGCTCCAGACGAACGGCCTACTGTCCACACATTCGCATAATATATGATAAATATTGTCGAGCATCAAAAGCGGAGGACTTCGACGCTATCGCGCGAAAGTGCAGCTCTACCAAATTTTTTATCATTTTGGATTGACAGGCTTCTTTTCATTTTGGCTTTGTCTGCGTTCGCTTTGAGAATGTCAGAGCTAAAAATTCAAAACATGTGAAGAATAAACAGAGGACCATATAATTTCCATGGCCTCGTCGGCGTCGACTGTAGCCCCTGTAATCAAGACCATGAAAACCGTTGAAAATCTCGTGAGTCGTTGATTGCTGAAAATTTGGGAATGAAATGCCTCGTAGACACTTATGATTACGAAAAAAAGACCTCTTTCTGGATCTCTTATCCGCTTGCCTTCCAAGAAGTGGCATGTTTTTAATCTCATACAGCTTGGAGTACGGTCGGAAGATCAAAGATCTTTGGAAAACAATAGAGGCATTAGGAATTTCATATTTTTGTGCAAACAAGTTTTTTATTATCGATGAAACGGGATTTCATAAAATTCATCGTCCATTCATCTTCATTTTCTGACCATCATCAGTAGCTCGTCTCAAAGATGGCTTTATCTGGATATTTTGCACTCTGAGAAATGTTCGGATTGTACAAGTCACGTAGTGTTCTGATAAGAAGTGTTGGCAGATCTTCGAACTTGGAGCAAATAATGAAGGGGATCGACCCCTTAGGAAGATCGGGAAAAAGGCCCTCCCTTCTTTCCCCGCCTGGAGGGGTGCATCCCGAGAGCAAATTCCTCGGGGAGGAATGCCGCCTCCCCTCGAACAGCAGGGTGTGATCTCCTGATTCTCGCGATTATTTGCAGTCTCTCGGCCGGTGGCCATGGAGGCGGCCATGTTTGCCCTCCGCCACGCTCCCACCACAATCAAATCGGATTCTTGAGGACGGCGGGCCCACTTCTTGCACGCGAGAGCAAAGCTCAACACGGAATCAGAAAAGATGTTCCACTGCTCCCGGATTCATGTCTGGGGAGGCGAGTCATGGGTACTCGGGGTCAGGGCTTCGAGGGATGAAGAAGGTAATGAGTCACTTGGTCTCTGGTCGGTCGGAGTGATCCGTTGCACCTCGGGGCGTCGTCCTCTGCGTGTTCGTTGTTTGCCCATTCTCTCATCGGATCAAGAGCTGCTGCCCCCCGCCTTCTGCTCATCTCAAATCGCAAATACTCGCAAAAAGTAGGAGACGGTGTCCCACAGGCAGCGGCAGCTTGGCCCATCGTCCCCTCCTGATATCAACTGGATATCAGGGGGTGGGGAGGAAACTTCCGTGTTGGTTACGTTATGGCTCCCGAGGCTCCGCCTGCCACGCCGAGGGGCAATCTGGTATATAACACGATAGTGGGCGGAGGCAGAGACAGCTCATTCCCGAGTTCTCCTCGATCAACCAAGCATGCGCTGCAGCACGGTTCTCGTCGTCTTTGTTATCGTTGCCGCCGCCTTCGCCGACGAGGCCAAGGAAGAGGACAAGGTCTACTTTTGTACATCATGCTTATAGAACAATGTCTTGACCGTTGACCATGTACGGTTTCTAGAACTCGACGATCGTTCTGTCTCGAACCCGCCGGCAGTGCGGATGCGTTGGACAGGTTCGTCCTTCGTAATTTGTCTTGTCCCTTAGAATATCGTTGAGTCTTCTCTTTCAGTCTAACTGTGGCTGTGCCCCCCAGTCATCGTGCCAGCCCATCTGCATCCAGCAGTGCACTTCTTCTTGCTCCACTCCCCAATGCATCCAGCAGTGCCAGCCTGCTTGCCAGATGCAGTGCGCGGTATGTCTTTTTGCGATTCCTTTCTTTTCCACCTACCGTACCCTCTCTCTCCACCCTTCACGTTCCATCATTCAGCCCTCATGCAACCAGTGCCAGAACCAGTGCCAGTCCTCGTGCGGTCCCTCTTTCGGCTGCCAGCAGCAATGCAACAACCAATGCCAGTATAGCTGCGGCGGACAGGTCCGTTAATGCTAATTGAACTTGTATGTCATGTATGTGCTTGCAGCAGGCCCTTCTCCTGATTCCCCAGCAGCAGTGCAACCAGTGCCAGAATCAGTGCCAGTCCAGCTGTGGATTCAACTCTGGCTGCCGGAATCAGTGCCAGCAGCAGTGTGCTCCAGTGTGCATGGTATGTTTGCCATGACATGTATACAATTTCAATGCGTCAAGAAACACGCGATCACAGTACGTGAGTGTAATGTTTCAGCCGGTGTGCAATCAGTGCCAGCAAACCTGCCAGATGTCGT
The DNA here is from genome assembly GCA_014805385.1 of Levipalatum texanum. Classification (NCBI taxonomy): domain Eukaryota; kingdom Metazoa; phylum Nematoda; class Chromadorea; order Rhabditida; family Diplogasteridae; genus Levipalatum; species Levipalatum texanum. The sequence continues at coordinate 9,516 of JACMIG010000035.1, forward strand.
GCGGAAACAACAATGGATGCCAGCAGCAGTGCAACAACCAGTGCCAACCCAGCTGCGGAGGACAGGTTTGCAAGAGTCAAATAAATACGCAATGAACTACATGAATCAGCCAGATCGTTCATGACATGAGACTTCTGTCAATAGAGAGTACACAAATATTAGCGGGGTGTGAGTACATGAATCAGCGTTAAGCAAATTGTCCCGAGCAATGTAACACTAACAATGAGCTCATGATACAGGTGATGATTCGTGGAGAATTTCTTTTTTCAGCAGGCCCTTCTCCTGATTCCCCAGCAGCAGCAGTGCAACCAGTGCCAGAACACTTGCCAGTCCAACTGCGGAAACAACAACAACTGCGGATGCCAGCAGCAGTGCGCTCCCGTCTGCATGGTATCTTGATAATCACTTTTTCTCAAAGATGTTTTCTTCAGCCCGTGTGCAACCAGTGCCAGAACCAGTGCCAGTCGTCGTGCGGTAACAACAATGGATGCCAGCAGCAGTGCAACAACCAGTGCCAGCCCAGCTGCGGAGGACAGGTTCGGATATCTTGGCGTGGTTCAATTCAAGCGCATCCTTTTCAGCAGGCCATCATCATCCAGGTCCCTGCCCAGAACAGCGGCTGCAACCAGTGCCAGAACACGTGCCAGTCCTCTTGCGGATCCTCCAACAACTGCCAGCAGACGTGCCAGCAGCAGTGCGCCCCCGTCTGCCAGGTACGCCGAGGATTCTCTTGAAACTGCGCTTTCTTCCGTTTCATGGAACTAACTCAAATTAAGGTTCAGCCATCGTGCAACCAGTGCCAGTCCTCCTGCCAGTCGTCTTGCGGATCCTCCAATAACTGTCAACAGACCTGCCAGCAGCAGTGCCAGCCTTCCTGCAATCAGGTATCACTCTTACTCTCTTGTTCTCTCCAATCCGATCTTTCAGTCCTCTAACCAGCAGGTGATTGTCCTCGAGATCTCCGCTTCCGCCGGCTGCCAGAACCAGTGCCAGAGCCAGTGCAACAACTCCTGCCAGCAGGTTTTCCCCCTTCCCTTCCAGACTTCCCTCATCTCCCTCACTCTAGTCAAACACTGCCTCGGCGTGTGCTCCTGCGTGCGCGCAGTCGTGCAACTCCGCTTGCCAGTTCTCGGCCTGAGCCACTCGGGAGGAGCTCCCTTTTAACCCTATTCGAACACTCGTCGTAGAACGTCCTACACTTGTATGTACATATCTGGTGATGAACACACACTCGACGCATCAATATGCGGATAAATCAGTATTGAAAACATTCGCTTATGCACTGAAGCAAAAGATTGTATGGATAGTAGGGTTGGTTTCGTACTAAATTAGTTCTAAAGGTCACATCGAGAGTTGTATGACTATTCAGCTGTTCTTCAAAGAGCAGTCCAATCAAACAACTGCTGGAATTGGAGACGAAGCAATCTGGTTGCTTTTTAGAAATGTTTCGCGCTCCGTATAGCCTGTTCGCGATTCCGAAGCAATAACGACTACACGGAACAACTTCTCTCCCGAAAGACGGCCAATGCAATTGATCTTTAGGTAACGGGGTTTCACAAACGGTGCTTTCTAATAGCGGAACTGCTCCTTCCAAGTTCCACCTGCTATCGAAAGGGCGAAGTTTGGCATCACTATTCGCTGGTACTTAACTTGCTGTTGTTAGAGTGACGGATTCGTTTTGGCTCTGCTTGAAGCTGTGCTATGGAGGGAAACGACACATCGTCTGAGGGCCCTCCACCACCGGAGCCCCTTCCAGAAGGTTTCCTGTCACTGGAGGCACTCTTGTCAGCGTGGCCGCAATGTTCGTGAAACCAACTCTATTGTAGCACTTGGCCAGCCAGGAGAATGGACCTTCTAATGGTGTGTCTGTGGTCCTTCCTCACTTTCTATGGATGGATCGTCAATATGCTCATGATTTGGCTGATCGTTCGAAGCAAGGCGATGAAGGCGCTCACTTGGTTGGTGCCGTCTTTTTCAACTTATTCTATAACTCTTGTTCAGTTACTGGTACATAGTTGCATCCTGTGCCGCTGAGTTTCTCTGTCTCACAAACTTCTTCTTCGACAACGTTCCACTGATCATCTGGAGAGAGCTCTACTTCGACTCGTGGTTTGCCCCTACTTTCCGACTTGAAAACGTTTCTTCAGCGGCGAGCTGAATCCATGGCTGTTCGTCTCCTACCAGATTCCGTTCTATTCCGCAGTGATGCTCATGATGGCGACGGCCGTTAACAGGTACCTCTTCTTCCTTCCACTACAACATGAGTTCAGACTCCTCTGTATCGCCTTTCCCTTCCTCTACGAGCAGTTCTTCACGAAGCAGCGCACGGCCCTCACCATTCTCGTGTGCTTCCTTCTCGGCCTGGCCGCCGCTGTCCCCAACATGCTCCCCTGCTGCAAAGTCTACTTCTTCCCCGCTGACTATGTCGCATTCTACGGAGATCAAGATACATGGTTCATCAAATACGACATCACTCTCAATTCCACTGCCTGCATTACATCTATCATCTGCTACTCCTGCATCATATTCTTTATGTTCAAGGTGAGATCATATGAGGAGTTCAATAGTCTGAACCTTTCAGCATCGAGACCAGCCCACGGGGAGCAAGAAAACAGAACTAAGACTGGCCCTCCAGGTGAAATATACCGATGTTTCTTTTCAATACGTGTGAGATGTGTTTTAGTGCGCAGTGACATCATGTGTTTACGCGGTGGCCTTCATTTCCTGGAACATCCTTCCGTATTCCTCAAAGGAGACCTGGGCCTTCGCAGCGACTACAACCACTTTCTTTGTCAATAGTTGTGTGAGTGCAAGATCACCTGTCGCCACCGTGGCCTTCTTTGCAGACTTCTGCTACCATTTACCTAACATCTAATTCGCTGATCAAGCGTGAATTCAAACTCCTCATTGGCAGAAGCACAGATACGACGATCGTCACGGTATCAGGATCGAACCACCACTCACCACGAGGACAAGCAAGCAACAATTCACCACGAACTGGACCCCCTCTCAACGGTGGCAATTCCCCCAGGGCACAGTGATGAGCGACCTCGGATCCTGCGTTAGAAACGAATATTACATTTGCGCCTGAGGTGCAACTGGTCTTATTGGTGAAATTAATCGCGTAGGCAGTTCACATAACAATTTTAGCTATTTATTCGATAAAAAGGTAAATATATTTCCGAAAACTGTTGATACTTTGTTATCGAACTAAAACGATGCGATAAAATATCCTTTTCTCAATATGAAGAAGTCGCTGCTCGAGCTATCAACATTCATGCTTCTGAAGAGGTCTCTGAGAGAAAGGGCAAGAACAAGTAACTTACTTTAGTGACAACATCGAACGCATTCCATAGTTGTTGGTTCTTGATGCAGACTGCGCCACCACCGCGTTTGAATTGCGTCGTCTTGGGACTTAGGTTTCCGTCTACATCACTAATACTCACCATTCGATTGATGTCTCCGATGCAGACTGTCGCCCCCTTCGAATCAATCGTCCGTCCCCATTTACCGTGGTCCTTCCCGTAGGTGAACGATGTGCCGCCCACCTTGAGTAAAGATCCCGTATCATGCATATTCGCAGTCACTCACTTTGATTGCTGCAACGTCCACGACAGTATTGGAAAGCGAGCAATGGGGCTCGATGAGATCTCCCCTTCTCCATGTTTCCACTTCCATCTCGCCGATGTCAACTGCTACCAGGTCCTCCCAAAGGTCTGAAATTTTCCTCTTCCCATTGAGCGATGGCAATCAACCTTTGTCGAAGAGATGGCTCTTTGCGTACAGTTCGAACCGGAGCGCATTTACAAGCGAAATCTTCGTGTGGAGTGTCGACGCAGAGGAGTCGCTGCTGTACTTTCCATCGAGAACCTTGTAAAAGTATTTCTTTGTCAGATAATTTCGTAATAATATTTACTTTAACAAGATCGGGGGCAATGTGATCAAGCCAGGCTGGTTTCGTAAAAGAGTAGATGTCGGGATGATTTGTGTAGAGTGCCTGTCCTGGACAACATGATAAGGAAGCAAGGAAAGAACACGACAAACCGATGACATTTATCTGCGCGGCGTCGAGGGTGAGGCAGAGGTGTGTCTGTGCGTAGACCCGCTGCTTCTCGGGATAGTCGTATCCTCCCTGAGATTGTCTAGGATTTAGCCCATCTCCCATTAATACCTCAGGTTGCGGGAACTTCGGGACAGAATGAATCAACCAGATGCCAGAGCCCGAAGCGCTGTCGAACAGAACCACTCCTAAACATTCCACTTCATGGCCGAAAGAATGTTTTCGTTACCTTTGGCGTGCGCTTTCTCCACTGATTTCGGGTCGCTCTGAACGAGGGATTTCGGAGCTGGCTGAAAAGCTTATTGATATGGATGATGGATGATTTTTAACCTCATCGTTGTAGAAAACGTGGAGAACATTCGCGTCGTCGACATTGGAGTAATATTGGGAGAGAGTGTATCCGATTGCCTTCAAAGGTGGTTTACGATAACCGTCATGAGAAGGATTCCGATTTTGTGAAACTGTTCGTAAAATCCACTTTTATATTCTAGAGCTGTAATTATGTATGAAACAATCGTGCTCCCTGGGGTTCCTACCTGGTGTTCCTGGTCAATGGAGACTGGAGAGGGCCGCAACTTGCTCGGGTCATTTGCATCGAGATAATAGAACCCAGTTCCTTCCGTTGCTCCAACAGTGTCGCCCTTCTCACGTGGCATCTTGTACGCAATGTACCTGCCAATAAATTAAATTTTTAAAATAACACTGAAAAATAGCGAAAAACAATCTTAACAATCATAGTTCAGTATCGGTAATGCAACAACCCGCTAGTGATTAAGTTTATTGCCAAGAACCAGAGAGGTGTTTAAACACGTACTGCGGTTAGCGAACGGTGATTTCTATATCTACGCAACCGAAAGGAATGAAGAGCTACCCTTTGGCACATCCATTGAATATCGTCCCAAGACAAATCCCAGAAAACGGCAACTTTCAAGAGCGTGTGGTTCTGGAGATAATCGAAGCGGAATTTGTTGCGAGCGGACTCAAAATATACACCTATCTGGTTCTTGCCAATATGCATACTCACCATGGGACATCGAAGTTGTGCTGGTCCTTGCACGAGAAGGTCCATGCTGATGGAAACATTGAAATAATGAAAAATAGAGACAACTCCCACCTCATGGCTGAGAACCTGTGGACACACATCGTCATGAGCTTTTCAGCTCGCTGATAAGCGGCGATGACTTTCCTTCTCGCGAACACTGATCAACGGCCAAAGGGTGCCACCAAGCTGAAATAGTAATTAAATAAAATTCCCCATATTGCCGATACATATTTTACGCATGGGGCATGATAAAACCGTTCTTTCTGAAAGTCTTTTATTATTCCCGGTATAAAACGGTCTGGTTAATCTTTTTCTTGATAATTTTTAGGTTTCTTGGTCAAACCGCTAAACATATTTTACTCACCAAGCATTGTCATGATGCCAAGGCGACTGTTCTTCATCAGGTACTCTCGCAGATCCGAGCACGCACAGGGAAGTCGGGAGCTCTGTATTTGCAAGGACAAATTGCACCTGTTCCAGTACCGGAAATATCACTTGGTAATATTAGACATTTACTTTCATTAGAATGAAGACGTGAATCACTCATGTAAACACTCACTTTCTTGAGGACGAAGTCACGTGGAATAAACGGGAATTTTTGGGATAGCAGCGTCTGTCGAACATGATTGAGGCCACTTTCGATCGATTCACTCCTAAAATGCTTCTTGAATTATGCCTCGGCAAACAATGGTACACGAATCGATTTGACGGGAATAGACGCCTCGGTCGAGGTCAGGCTCGCACCACCCACCCCTTTGAAATTACAGCCAATACACACAACTCGTACCGCATTTAAATCGCCCATTACAATTATTATACACGGCGAAAGAGAATTGCCATCACAATATCTTTGTCATAAAAACACAAAAAAAGAAAACTCCAAAAACAACGTAGGTTGGAAACCTTGTGCTCAATCGGTTCAAGTCGAGGCAGTGTCATTCTCCGTATAGCGCGTAGTGTCGTAGTACTGAGTGCACAAGCGTACTCAATAATAAACAACCCGCTCTTTTCCGTTCAAATGGACATTGAATTTTTGATAATGAATTGTGAAGTAAAGACCACTTATGATGTTTTATGACGTTGAATGATAACAGCTATTTCAGAATGGATATCCACGATAAATGGAGTGTAGAAGTGCCGTCCTTCTGCAAAGTAACTTGGACGTTCTAGGTTCGTGGGAAGGATGTTCTTGTTTGGAATATTCAAACGGACCCAGTATGTTCCTGCTAAATTTTTCTTTTATGGTTCATTCTAAGAAGAATCTGCAAGAAAGAGTTATTCAGCCAACGGCTCGTTCGATCATCATCAACTTCTTGTTTTGCAGACTGCCGCCGCTATCTCACGGTTTGGTGTGAGAACATTGCATAACGAAGATGGAGTGATTTTCAATGCAGCGATTCTCGCTTTGTTTACCACAAATCTGCTTGAGCGGCTGGAAAAACCATAATATTGCTTATGGAGAGATGTCAACTCCATATGCACGTATTCTAGATGGAATTGGTTGATGATTGAGGCGGCAAAAAAATCCATAAGATAGGTTTCTTTGCTTTTGCTATATTTAGATAATCTCACCTACGACACGTCAGTGTAGTTGCTCGTTTGTAGCTGTCAGCGCTCGTAGTCCGAGGTCGACAGTGCACAGCGTAGTTCGTCACACTTATTCTTTGATTAGCAGGCGCCCTTTATCGCAATCCCCAGACTTCAACAGATCATTGGAATGGGGCTGTATAGCGTCACTCGCAGTGATGCTGATCTAGTGATGGAAAGTGCGTCGATAGTCCGAGAGTCTGAACATCTAAATTATGGAATGCTAACGATCAATGAAATAATGAGTATAATTGCAGGCTGCCGAATGCAGAAGGCCAGCCCAGTCAAGATAGTACCAAGCCCAGACCTGCTCGGGAACGAGTACTTATTTTTCTGATAGGATCATATGAAATGATGTGATCAAATATCTGGCTTCTTATCATTGGTGACGGCTTCTACCCCGTTAGGCCGCGGTTATAAAGCTCATAAGGCGCCATCACAACCCATTAGGGTCACTGTATTCTAGGCTACACCCTGTCAGTACATTGACCAAGCTCAGGCCTATCATTACATTGCCCAAGCTAAATAAATTCTTATTCATTATTTCGCTGGCCCATTCGGATGGAGATGCGTTGATCACTTGAATACTTTCATCAATACCAGGTAACAAACGAACGAGGATGACAGGTATGAAACCGCCCAATCTCGGATGCCATCCCATTGAAAGGCTCCCTCGGCTGAGTGTAAGTGAAATCATTACAGGACGTTGGCCATTCCCATTTTAGCTCAATACAGCCATTGTGAAGATTGTAAACTATGTCGAAGATACCATTGTGTCATTCAAGCCTGATGCATGTCCCGACTGCGCATGGAGAGACGATTGCAGCCTCACAGGTATGAACAGTGGCAGAAATTAAATGACATTCGTATTTTCAGGAAATGGAACTGCTCTGCTCGTGGATTCTCTTTTTCCCGGGACTATGCGCGTGAGCGATGGAAACGCCGTCGTGTGTGAAAAGTGAGTGGAACATATCTCATTTAAAAAATTGTTTTCATTAATTAATCTCTTTCTAGAAATGTCACCTTCCTGAACCAGGCCGAATACTCCTTCGACGTCACTAAATGCGAATTCGTGGAGGCTGTGGCTGGAGACAACCCACTAATTGGTGTGTTTTTTATATTCGTTGCACTTTGCAACGTTTTCTTTTTGATAGTGGATGCTTTTGATGTGAATTTTATTTATCGACGAGTTGCGAATAATGAATAAAGAAGAGGCCAGAATAACAAACAAATATTCACTGATATCAGCGTCGACAACGATCGCCGTCGGTCTTCTCATTCTACTCTTCGGACACGATTTCTACCTCAATATCACTTCCGGGTGGTGGAGTGCACAGGTGTGATATGATTTGATTACAACTTGCATAAAGAAGGAAATGTTGAAGGAGGACCACGACGAGTTCTACTTCGGAAATGTGCCCACCCGCCATTCAACCAAAAGGCTCCTCTCCGTGTCTGTATTACGGGGGTGAGATAAACAAATGCAGAAGAACATGTTTTTATACTATTTGATTAAAAATTAAAAAAAACACTTTGCAGTCTTTCCGTGGCGATGATGGCCTTTGTGAATACAATGGGGGGCAGCCTGCACATCTTTCTCCACGCCGAATGGGATGGACTTAACGTTGCCGATTTCGTATTCCCATCGTAAGTTCTAATTTAGTAATTCAAAATTTCCCAATGCGATTTTTTACAGGTTTTTATTTTGCGCGGGACTTTCTTCGCAGATTGCTCTTGCGTACAAGTCCAGATTCGACTTCGTAAGCTTCGCTAAACGGATGATGTACCTTACGCTAATTGGAATATTTATCGTTAACGGAGGAAGGTGAAACCTCACCTATCCAGGGACCAAAGTATTCTTCAGCGATTGGCGAACGCTTCGTATCATGGGGGTCCTCCAACGTCTCGCCATCTGCCAGCTCATTCTGTATCCACTGCAAGTGTGGCAGAACAAGAAACAGGAGGAACTGGTCACCCTCCGAGAAACAAAGTCAGCTTTCCCTTTGAGATTTCTCATCAAAATCGTTTAGTTTTAGTCAGAGATTGTCTGTCAAAAAGTCAACATCGCAGAATGGACAGTGCATGTCCCCAAATGGAAAAGAAAGGATTGAAAAGATGACTGCTGTCCGGCGGTTGGACACTTTATCTTGGGGATGGGAGGGAGATTCTCTTTTAGACGTCGTCCTGCTGAAGAGAGTGAAGTGAACAGGGACGATTATGACGACGACCACGGGGGACAAGATCAAGAGGAGCTCGTCAATGGCGAGGGGACGGTTAGATTAATTTTAATGATAATTTTCCTTTAAACTAATAATTATTACTATTGTGATTTATGCAGGCCCAAAGCGAGTCGCAGCCGTCCATGTTGTGGAAGTTCTTCGGGGAATGGCGCTTCATCTCAGCTGCCGTCGGAGCCACGGCCGTGATCAACGCCATTGTCTTCGCCTTGAGATACATTCCCCTCGAATGCTGCCCAAGGTGAACAATCGTTCATAATTGTATGAGCTGTCCATTTTAGTGGCTACACGGGGCCTGGCGGCCTGTCTTCCAATGGATCTTATGCCAATTGCTCGGGAGGCATCTATGGATTTGTCGACAGGGTCGTCCTGGGCAAACACATCTACAAAGCGTCCCCGTGCAAGGTTATGAACATGCATCATTTTTATTCGTTTAGACAGTGGAATGTCCATTTTCAAACAAAACAACTGTGCTCTTTTAGTTATTCCATTAATATTTTCTCGTTCAGAGTCTCTATGACTGCGTAAATATCGACCCTGAAGGCATTCTTAGCACGGCAGGCGCCCTCATAAACGTCGCCATCGGAATCCACGTCAGTTCCCCTCTGGAACCCTCTCCAACGTGTCCTCCAGGTGGCTCAGATTCTCCGATGGTACAAGTCGAGGAAGGATCAGTACGATCGCCTCTTCCTCTACGCCGCTCTCTATCTTCTCTTCGGCCTCTTCCTCCACTCCGTCGCCCCGATCAATAAGCAGCTATGGTTGTTGTGTTCTCTTCTGTGCTTACTCTGCCTTTAGGTCGATATCCTTTGCCCTCGTGACTTCTGCCGTGTCGCAGTTGATCTTCCTTCTCATCCGGTGGTCTGCCGACCACGTGACGACCAATGTGAAGCTTCGAGCTCTGGCCTACCTCGGTACCCTTTCCCTCCATTCCACTTCCGATACAAGTGCATGTTAGCTGTTCGCAGAATCCCGTCACCACAGTAGTCATGGCAATCCCCTGGGATGTCTGTCCGATGCACTTTGTCGGATGTCAGACAAGCGAGACAGGCGAAAAATGGGAGGATCAGAAGCATGCAAAAGGGCAATCGCACTCGTTTGGTCTTCAGGTGACAACGCCCTTCTCGTGTACATCCTACAAGAGGCCTTCTCCGCCCGTGCTCCCTACCAGTTCTACGTGGGGTACTCCCACCTTGCGTGGGCTCTCCTCGCTCTCTGGACTGTCTTTGTTTCCATTGCCACGGGATTCGTCCTAAGAGACAAAGGAATTAAGTTCCGCCTGTAAATATTTCACTGTAGCCACCATTTTCCTACTATTTCTTGTATGTGTTTAACCTCGGCCAGTCTTGCGCTTGGGTAGTACATTATTTCCTACCGGTTTCAACCTCCATTTCACCAACTCTATTGAGCCAAATGCAATAATCAGATTTCTGAATGAAGGAGCAAATATGAAAAATGATATTCAATAACGCATCACTTGCTGAACCGGCGGAGGGTAGTTTCCATTCCATGCGGATAATTTCGAATGCGAAGCGTCCTCCCTCCTACCAGATTGCGCGGCGCATTCTGCGAGCGCAACCCATGCTAAAGCAGCGTTGCGAGGACTGCTAAACTGAATAGCTTTCTTGATTCATCATTTCGACAGCATTGTTTGTTATCGACGGTGCATTTCCGCGGGATTTGAGCAGATGTCCAATGCTGATCGTTCCCTTTCGCAACGCCGTTCGACGTTGTAGTTCGATGGGGCCCAGTTGGCAGGGCGTATAAATGGGAAGGGGACGTGGCGCAGTCGACTGAACTGTCCGTGACAACGTTCCCCTGTGATGATTTAGCGGATGGGGCGGCATTACGCAGTGCAATAATCCCTCGATTATTGCGCCGCCTCTCCCGTTGTTGGCTGCCATTTCCCCATTCCTCGTTCATAGTTGGAGGGTGTCCTCTTGCAGTTATCTCCCATCCCGACATGTCTGCCAATTTCACCGAGAAGATCACGATGGTCCGTGCCTTCCTCAAGGTTTCCTCCTCACCCTCTTCAACCCTCCATCATTCAGGCCAACCCCGAGCTTGTGGACAAGCTCATGAGCGAGCTCTCGCCCGAGGCGCAGGAACAGGCCAAGAAGGTATTCATAGAATTTGGTAGTAGCGAATCTCATTCAGCTCATGGCCATCTTCCTCGATGAGTCCAAGGAAGGAGCACAGATCAAGGACGAGGTACATTTTACTGGCCTTTTCGGCGACCCGAAAAATGCACACCAGACGAATATCTCATACTTCTTGTCACTAAGATGACAACACTCGAGATTTCCTGTCTGTACATTTTTGGTTTGATCTGTAGGCATCAGACGACAACAGTTTGCAAAATACTCGGTTTGAGATCGAGGCGATCAAGTCGACGCTATCGCCGGAGATTCTCGCGGAGCTCGACGCCCACCGCGACTCCATGGCACAGGCCGCCGGATTCTCCTTCTCCGACTAATCTCCACTATTCAAAGCCGATTGTGAACATTAGGGATTCGGCGTGTTGCACTACGTAGTTTGCGGTGACGAAATAACATTCTCGAACTGCACCAACGTTGGGCGCAGTTTTCCGTAAGCTCATAGGTTCATGCACTTTCATTGTTAGCATCATATGTAATTTCTTACCCTTTTGCAAATATTTATTTATTTCTTATTTAACTGATACAATATAACTCTTTAATTATGTCTTTTATATTGCTATTTTATCTAAACAAATCAAAAATATTATTTGATACTAATAAAATTGAATTATTGGCCAAGAAAACCCAATTAAAAGTGAACTTAAAAACCAGGGATGGGATACAAGGGAACTGCAGGAATCCGTGTCAAAGGTGGGAATAGAGGGAAGGATGGGAGAGAGGGAAGGATGCAGGTAGAGAGAAAGGGGTATTGCCTTTTTTGGATGGCTCAAATGTCCTCGACAGGGGTGGCTGGAGTCATGGCTACTTGTTCTGCAGGGGAGCGTTTTTACGGCCACAAACATAAGCTGACGCTGGCAAGGAGGGGAATTTTCACACTGCCCATTTCATCAGATGGGAATTGTTGCGGGCGCGGCAAATTTTTCACTCAAATATTTTCGACAACTAAGATAATGGCTTTCATCTATAAACACATATTACGCTGGGTCTGGAAATTTTTTAGATGATGTAATAAATCAGTTAGAACGTTTGTATTTCGGGTCAGTTGAGGTGCCGGGTGTCGAAGAGGATGCCTCGGGTTGCTTGTGTACCTCGACGACGGTAGTGACGAAGGCTCCGTTAGAGTACGTCATTTTGGTCTTGGTCGTGGTCGTGGTCTCCTTGCGACGGGCGGCAGGGACGAAGGTCGGAACGCAGTTTCCCCCCACGGGGTTACGGTTGCTCACGAACGGGCTTGCCTCCTCCGTCTCACTGTAACAGGATCAAATCATGCAATGAAACGCAAGGCATAAAGTTTCGGGAACCTGAAGCATTTTAATTCCCACGCTACGTCAACTGCAAATGTCGACTACGTGCTACCTAGATTTAACTATTCTAACCCCAATTTATGGTCTATTGAATAAACGGTTTACAAAACGAGGCCCGAATTGGTAGTTTAAAAGCGCGCGCATCCCGCATTCGTTTCCCCGGGCGTGCGAATCAAAACGCCTCGGGTTCTCTGCAATAGCTCACATCGAGTTAGGCACGGAATTCGAGCTCTTGCTTGCAGAATCCTTGCGGAAGACTGAAAAGACTGGAGGGTCTCTGCTTAGTAAACGTTAACGAACGTTGAGTGATGGAAAACTTGTTCTTCTTCTCCTTGGCCTCGTGAGTTGTCGAAGAGGACGATCCTTCTTCGTCGGCTTTCTTCTTCCCGAGCCACTTTTCGAGTTCCTTGTGGTCCATGACTGCCCGCCGATTTAGACTGAGATGCAATGATGAATGAAGAATGGGACAGACGGCAAAACTAAAGAAAGGATTGGGGGGAAAGGAAGAGTCGGCCGTATTTCAAGCCCACCGCCCCTGGAAAGTGTCCCACCTGACTCAGCCTCCTCTTCCCACTGGCAGCCAACGGAACGCCCCCGCTGTTTTATTGATCAGTTTATCACCATGATTGCTTCAACACGGGCTCTGAAGAAGCACCATCAACGGGAGCGCGAGCGGATCATAAAATTAAGCATTCACAGATCCGTACGGCAAAACATCCAGCGGGACTGCAAGATGAAATGCCGCAGACTGCCACGGACTGCAAGATGAAATGCCGCAAAATGTATAATTTTCAAATGATGCATAGTAGCTTTCTCAAAATATTAGTGAGCGGAGAAGTGCTTGCAACGGAAGTGCTATATCCAAGCAACAATTTTTGTATCGGGGGGGTCGGAATACAAATAAACTTGAAAAGTGCATCAACCGCCGCGTGTGGCTTGAAACATCCTTCAGGAACGGAAAGCATAGATTCAAAGAAGATCTACCACATCCCTTGAAAGACTGCTAGACTGGGATGCGCCCCCCAACCTTCACTCCTGCGGGGGATAATTTTCATGTCCGTCGAATCGGCTAGAATCTACTTGCAAAGAATACATTCCGAGAAAGCCCTGTTCTAATAGTTGCTACTAGTTATACTATAGCATCTACACAATGACATGGCCCTACTATACTATGCATAAGAAAGCTTCATTTTTCTGGCTCAGTCAGCACTGTCATCGAGAGCAACTGGGCAGACCAGGGTAGTTCGGCCGCAAGATCAATGATCCGTGATCCTAACACGTTCTTCCTTGTCCGCTGTCTTTTAGGGCAACCTTGGCAAAATGGTCTCTCCACGTCACCAGCGGTCGGTCTTTCAACCTATTGGCTCTCGAGGGAGCCCACCCTGGGATGGAGCGAGCACACCTCCTTATTTCATTGTTTCCTCAAAAGAGATGTTACTGACTTCAATCATACAACTTGTTACGTGTGCTTTATTCAAATGACGACTAGCAACAACGTTGGTAATTTATATATGGTATTACGGCCAAATCTAGCAAGTGCGAGTGTGATTATCCGTTCTGTGTAGTATGGTACCTTGCAATATGATAAGATCTCTCTACTCTTCAAGTAAATGGCATTCTAAATCTTCCGAGTGATATGGCACGTGGACAGGGGTATGGAATTACTAACACTCAATATGCTCCCGGGAACTTTTAAAAAATTCAATCGCAAATTTGTTTTGTGGATTGTACATAAGTTATTTGATTCATACTCCGAAAGAAAATGTGATAAAAGGACTTCAATGACACAGTTTGATTATCTGCTTCAACTGTAACTGAAGTGATATTCGATATTCGTGAAGTGAAGAAAAGAGCAGTGTGATTCAGATACAATTATTGCTACTATGTAGCACCAGGGGCTACGACTCATCACAATCAGTTAAACAGATTATAGCTCGATACATGACTAGGGATACTGGACATCATTGAAATATTCCAATTGACACGGCTAGAATTCCCGTGCTGAAACAACTTGCTCGCTGATTTCTGCCATTGTATTGAGGGTGGAGTTTATCCACTGGTGGATGGCAGATCGTTTGCTCGTCGGTCGAGGCTGATCCTTGTCAGCATCAGGAGCTCCCTCCTCAGTCGTATTCGTTACTGAAAGAGCCGATGTTTAAAAGGATAACTCATGCCATCCAACGATCAAACTATTTCCCACCTGGAGCCTGAGGTTTTTCAGGGCGCGGCGCAGTCGGAGGGTAGTACACGTATGCAGATGCGTCCGTCTGCAATGTTAAAGTTGCCTATTTGGTTCGATAACATCCATTTGCCAGCCGGTGGAATTGGATTGGATGGTTTCCATGCCTTGGAAGATTATGATTACTATTTGTGATGTGGGGGATGGAAGTGGCATGCGGGAGAAAGCAGTCGGTGTACCTGTGTTCCGCCATTAATGTCCGTATGCAGTGCCGTGAAGAAGAAGTAACCACCACCACGATTCACAACCAGATGAAGAAACATTCTTTCTTTCATTTCCACAAGCACGACCACGATATCGGCACAAATAACAGCTTCAATAATCGACTCAGGCAAGAATTGCTGTACAACAAATACTGGGCATCAGTGCGTAATGGGCAAGAAGCTTTGGCAGAACTTTGTCTATGACACGACGTGGCTCCGTTCGTCCATTGATCTCTGGGGGTGCACAAGAAAAGAGTGCGGGGGGATGAGGAGCACCACGAGAATTGCTACTTCACGAAGGCTAACCATGCAGGGATGGGAAATTAAGCGAACTGGAGGATAGAACAGAGCGTATTGAGATGTCATGGAAAGTGGAAAGCAACACCGGAAGAAGAAATACGTTGATGAGAGATTCACGGGTAAAACGGAAGAGCTATGAATAATCGGGGATAGCAGTGAGAGAGTAAGTGGGGGACCGGTAGAAGAGGGAGGGGCTGATCAGTAGTACGGATCCTCTACCTTGGCGGGCTTCATGAGTCTCTCCTTCTGGATACATTTTCGGACTTCCTTGACCGTCCAGCGGTCTTTGGGTTTAGTGTTCAGAGTCCTGAACAGAGTGGTTTGGTTCATGTCCATGAAAATAGCTCACTTCTTGAGAAGCTTGAGTGCCTTTTCGGAGAAGCAGGTGAACTTCTTTGGGAGTGCGGGAATCTTCCTCTTGAGCCACTGGTCCCATTCCCAGTACTGCTTGCACATGATGGTCGCATTCTGCCATGGGAAGCGGCCGCGAAGGCATAGGTAGAAGATGATGCCTGCAACGTCATCCAGTCTTTATGTCTTTCCCCCGGAGAAATCAAATTGATTTGAAGCCTCGTGTCCGAGAGGTGAGATCCGGTGGAGTGTGTAATGTTTCTCGCTCATCCCTTGATCATTCTTCGATCGGGGCTCGGACTCAAAAACATCTGGTCCCCACTTCCACCCACTGATTGCTCCCACGCAATGTCTCAACCACTCACTGCAGACCTTTCGACATAACTCCCCCTCGATTGACAACACCCCCTCTTCTCTCTTTCAACAACGGACCTTGAACTATCGATATTGAGGGAAGACACGGGACAAGTCTCATTGTTTACGTAGGGCCATGTTCGTTTTCCAGTCTGGCGGGAGGACAGAGATGAAATGAAATGGAACGAGCGGAGGCTCTCTCACTGGCCAATCGCTCTCTCCTCTGAGATTGCATCCCTCCACTCCCCCACGGACAGCGACTCTAAAAACAGCACAAGATATACCCTTCGACGTTGGAATTCTGGAAATACTGTGGAAGGGCAGCAATTCTTATCCCTCCCTGCTCCCTTGCAACATGTTCGTTACCCACTGGGCTGGCAATGAATCGTGAAAATGGCGCTGCTCAGCATCCAATTTGGAGGCAGAGTAATTCTATTAGGGTGAGGAATACTACGGCTGAGTGGCCATTCCGGGTATTGCAGCGGGTCTGGAAGAGACAGGGGGCGGAAATGCCAAGAACGGTTCCTGGTGCAAGAGGGTCGGGCACGTGGGCCGAGCAACAGTTGTTTGTTTCCTCTGGCACGAGGAACCAGAAGAAGTGGGAGGATGAATGGGGAGAGGAACCAACCGAGTGCCCACAGATCGATGGACTTCGACACCGTCAGCACTTCGTTGACGACCGTCTCGCAAAGCTCGGGGGCGTGGTAGACGTTGATGTACTCGAGGTGCTTCACCTTCGCCGAGTCCACCTTCCGAGTCAGACCGAAGTCGGTCACTTTGACCTGAAGGGGTTGTAGTTGGACGATTCTGAAGTGTCCGATACCTTGGAAAAGTCTTTGGGGTCGAAGAGGAGGATGTTTTCAGCCTTGAGGTTGCGGTGTACGAGGTTCTCGTTGTGCATGAACTCGATGGCGGACAGCACCCCGAGCATCACCTTCTTCGTGTTCTCTTCCCCGAGGCCTGAAAGATCATGTTTTCGCCTCAATTTATTGCTTCCGTGCCTCGATTTCTGAACTTTATATCTCAATAGTGCTGCTCTTCGATTGATGACCCCGGTAGTTAGAGACTTGCCCTTCGTGTCCTCTCCATCACACATTGTTGTCTGTGGGGGCGTGAGGGGGAAGTGACTGGCCCTCCCTCCTCCCCTCACTCTGCCCCCCTCGGCCATTCGTCAAATGGCGACACGGAACTATTCCTGTCTCCGTGCGAGAGTCTCCACAGTCCTAATCAAATTGCAACTTCCTTTGCAAACTCGTGCCTCGGGGGCACAAATGATGTTGTCCCGGGATGATTCAGGGGCGCCTTCAATTAGCCCCTTTACTCTCTCCTTCAATCACTCCCCTGGTACCCACAAATCGCCCCCGAGACAAGAACAGCTCTCCGTTCTAATGGGCCATCACACGATGCTTGTCGTCCTCCTTCTCATGTTACATCACAGCACGAGGCCTCCCTGTTCCCCTCCCAAACAACCTGCCCCAGGGCGTCACTGAAGTTCCGCGTCCGAACTGCCATGGGCAGTCGAGGCGGCATCCCCAATGGCCGTAGTAAAGCCAGGAGGGAGAAGGGGAGAGAGCTATTCTTAGGAGGGAGAGAGGGATGTTCCTCCCTCCCCCAATCTTCTCCCTCTCCTACGTCAGAGCCACGGAGCCATGACCACAACACTTCCAGCGATCGCTCCCCACGGATGGCTGAGATCGAGGACAGTCTCCGCTCTTTCGGTGAGACAGGCGGGAGGTTCCCAGAGTCCCGTTCTCGTGAATATCTCAAGCATCTCCAAGAAAGGGAAAAAAGATTATGCGTGGGCAAAACAGCCCCTTGAGGTCCCCATTCCCATGTTATCTTGCTCTTCAATCACAGCCGGGGGCACCAGTAAGCATTCCGAAGACGGGATTCCTCGGAACAATAAGAGCTATGATCTGAACCATGAGTGCTTGAGGCCTGTCTGGCAGGGGGATTCATTCCGATAATCCCTCAAGTTAGCATAATGATCCCGATGGTTCGTCCCCGTTGTCATCCCTTCTGTCCGGACACAAGAGCGCCAGATTTTTGTAGATCACGCGCACATTTCTTGCAGGGATGGAGAAGTGTTGATCTGAGGGATATCAGTGACAGAAGGGAAGGAGAGACAGGAGGGGGTAGACTATGATGTTGTCAGCCACCCCTGCGTGAAGAATAGTCAAGTGGGCCACAATCAGAGATTAGGTCAGAAAACGTGGTTCGCTCTTCCGGAGGAAGGATTCTGCCTGATCTTTGCGCGATCAATCGATAGGGGATATTTTGAGAAGGGGAGTTGACGAAATACCGTTCTGAGAGCGTTCGATGGCCTCCCGGAGTGAGGCGGAGGGGCAAAGTTCCTGAACGAAGAAGTATGCAGACTCGTCCGATGCCTGAATGAACGGATTGGAAAGGCCTCCTAGCCAGTGTACCTGATACATGCCCTCGTACGTGTCGATAATCTGCGGATGGGGAGAGAGGAAATAGGAATAATTGTACTCTCGCACAAAGTCCACCTGAAACAATCCCCTCGTCATTTCAATTGCATGTTTCCAATGCAATCAGTTGATGGTATTCCCCCGAGGCACCTGCTTAGTCTGTGGCCGAGGGAAGAACTTGATGGCAATCTTCTGTCCCGACTGCTTGTGCTCCGCCAATTTGATATATCCGAATCGGCCCGTACCCAACTGCAACAAGCCTCTTTTATCACCCGATATACTTGGATATTCATCCCTCCACGGTTATCCTCTCCCTCATGTGGTAGTTCCATTTTAGTTATGTTCCATTTTAGTGATGAGGGGTGTCAGGGTGGGAGTAGAGGGGGCCACTGGGGGTATAGGTATGGGGGAAGGTCGTCTCGCAGTAGTTAGTGGTGCTTCGTGGCTGCATGATTACTTCTTGTTTTTCGTGCTCCCGCAAGGCGGCCTCATCTTCTTCGTTCGGCATCCGACGCCCTCCTCGTGGAGAGTCGCCACGCTGCACGCCATTTATACCCAGATTCATACCCACCCTTTCCCTCCCTTCCGGCTTCAGATGGATCAAGCCCCATCCTTCCTCTATCCCCTCTACAAGGATGGACTATACTCATTTCTCAGGCCGGAAAGTATCTCGTCCGGACAGGAGAAAAGTAATATGCCCTCGAGCGTTGAAAGCTAATGCCAAAATGCACGAATGCCCGAAGAATGATTCCAGATGATGTGGGATGGGAATTGAATAAGGACCAGCCCTAACCCACATGGCCCTCTAACCGGACCCCTCGGGTTGAGCTGAAATTCATCTTGGTAATTGTTATGCTCGAGAGCAAACAAACACATCTTGATGCTTCATCATCAACTCAAACGACTACGGTAACCGAAAGTTGGCCCAGATTTGAGAAGTGACGAATGGGGTACCTGTTTGTACACACGGTAGACGTCATCGAGGTCAACCTTCTTGACGGGATCCATGGATAGAGAGCCGCGCTTGACGAAGACACTGTTCCGTCGCTTGTCGTCGCTGCCCTTCCTTAGTTCATCACTCGCTGAGTCCCTCTGTAACGGACCTCTTCTTCCCCGACGTCATAACCATGGCTTTCGGAGCGCATTCAACGTATTTTGAATTCTTCCTCATGCTCAGAGCAAGTATTCGCCATCCTTCTCTTTGCAAATGTGAAAGAAGAGCAAGGTGGAGGCAGTCCTGGCCAGGGGGCTCTTAACCATTGATTTAGTGTTGTCGCGGGCTTGGAAGGGAGAAGGGGAACTGTTGATGGGGAAAAGGGCGAGGAGTGGCCCTCTGAGTCTCTTATTCCCTCCATTTCCTCATTTCCACCCTCCCATCGACAATTGTTCAGGACAGGCCAAGTGATGGGAACAAGACGAGGATACATTGGGGGGGGGGGATTCATGAGATCTTCCCCCCTTCCCTCCTATCATTGATCACTTCGTCCAAGGAGCACAAACAGAAGAAACACGAAGAGATGATGCCAGTTCTTCCCGGGAGATCGAGGAGAAGGAGGAGGGAAAGTCACGGGTCGGGCGAGCGGAAATGGGTCGGGCCCAGCTCAAGCGACGACCCTCCCACTCTTAAACGACCTTCGAGAGGACCCGAGGAGGGGGAGACGTGGGAGTGTAAAGGACGCCTGCAGTAGATTGTTTTGATAAAGCGGGCCGACCCGTGGGTTGAGTGAAGAGGACCCTTCGACTAGTGCAAAGGACCCGCAAGTTCCACATCGAAATGCCCCTTGTTGACGGTATTCTCACGCGGAAAGTGCACATGGTGATTGGAATAGAGGGGAAGTAGACTTGTTGTCAGTGGGTCTCGAAATAGTGCAACAGCCAAGAAAGGAGGAAGTAACTCACATTGGGGCAGGGGGAGGAGGAGCGGGGGCCACGATGGACTGGGTGCTGGTTCTCGATTGAGGAGGTGGTGGAGGAGTACAAGTGAGATTCGTCGACGTGGATGGGAGGGAGGGGGTCGGAGGTGGAGGGGCAGGTGGAGTCGAAGGCGTAAGGGCCAAAGCCTCCTCCACCGGGGGATGAGGGAGGAAGGGTCTTGGGAGGAGCGAGGGTGGCCCTCCTTGGGCCGATGTTCATTCCTTCCCTGACCGCCTCCTCGTTCTCGGAGGCAGTCCTCGTTAGCTGTCTCCGTGCGATCCTCTGATGCTTGTCAGTGACGGAGTTTCGTGGGGCGGCGAGGTTGACGGCACCAGGGGCGAGAGTGTCGGAGCCTCTCTTCTTGTTGAACATCTCGAACACGGCTTCCTTTGTCTCGGGGGTGTCGTCGTCGACCTCGGGAGGGGGTTCCTGGTTGACGGGGGCGGCGGAGTGTTGGCCCCGCATCGAGAGACGGTGCCAGGCCTTCCCTATGCGCTGCATCGTGGTGAACGTGCCAGGGGCGAGTCGGGGTGGGGGAGGGAGGGGGAGGGAGTGGTCGAGTTGACTGATCACAGGGGGTGAATTGGTGGGAGGAGGGAGAGGCCTCTGCTCTCCTCGGGCCCGAGGCCAGTTTGTCTATCTTATCCCGCCCTGAATACCTTGTGCCCGCCCTCGGGCCCGGCGCCACGATTCATTGCGTTCGGATGGGGAGAGGAGGGAAGGAGGGAGGAGAGGGGAGGAGGGGAGGAGGAGGAGGGACATGTGGCCGGTTTCCAAGCTCGACAACAGGCCGATCACTATCGATGTCTCCCGCTCGTGACAATGGCATTGACATCAATTTCCGCCTTGCCTGACACCCCGACAAGCAACCTGCTACTGGCAGGAATCGAGGACCGAGATGATCACAGAGGGAATCACGGGTATCAACGGCGAAAATCATCGAATGAAAAAGGAAGAGGAGAATGATTATGAGGTATACGGAAGAATGGACTTCCTCCAGACGGGCAATGGAATAACTGAGAGGACTGAGGACTGGAAGATGAATTGTGGCCCGGAGGCAGGGGCGGAACAGTGTCCTGTGTCAACACGGTGCTGAGGAAGTGGATGGGGATGG
This sequence comes from Levipalatum texanum, assembly GCA_014805385.1. NCBI lineage: Eukaryota > Metazoa > Nematoda > Chromadorea > Rhabditida > Diplogasteridae > Levipalatum > Levipalatum texanum. The sequence goes on from JACMIG010000035.1 coordinate 30,812, forward strand.
AGATGAAATATGCGCACGCGTGTGCCATTCCACTGAGCATGGAGGAGGGGGAGTGGTCGACCCGGAATGGAAGGGGGAGGGGGAGGACCAGGGCGGGTGGCCGGGTCCCCTGAGATTTCCCCCAGAGGATGAGATCCCTGTCCTCCACGCATTACATGTGACTACGAAATGTGGCGGAAGCGGAATAACACACTCTGCTTCGGTCATAACTCCCATACATCAACACCTCCAAGCTGGAGGCCAAGTTTAGAAAGAGGAAGAGTACGTGACAAGGCGAAGGCTACGGTAGTCCCGACAGAGTTCGGGGACACGCTTATATGACAACTCTTTTCACTAAGAGCGATGGTTAGTAAACACGGATGCATCCGAGGCTGCAGAATACGAGCAATGAGTAGCGCCACCAAGAGCTCAAACTCGACCCCCCTCAGATCCTAGTAGATGCTCAACCAACCTACATAGTTACAGTTGCAGACTATCGCTTCTCGGTGCGAGAATGGGAGAAGGAGTAATAGCTAGCATAGACAACCTCGTGCTTTCGTCCTCCGTACTTTCGAGGTTCTCCGAAATGCGGCGAGTGGCCCAATTATCGCGAGAGCTCCAATGAGGCGACGTCGACAATAAGAGCATTCACAACTCCCGGAATGCAATCAAAATGAGCAACAAAAGGGGGAGAAGGGCAGTCCTTGCAGAGCCAAGAGGAAAGGGCGGTGGACTGGGAGGGAACAGCATCGTAATGAGTCGGGTGACAATAAAGATTTCGCAGACATCTGGAGGAAAGGAGATAAAAGAGTGCCCGAATGGCGCAGTGGCCCTCTCTCGTATACTATTTCACGCTCCTTCGTATTCCTCCGAGAACCTTCGGGGCCTGCTGCTGACGTCCTTTGATTGCCCCACCGATTAGGGAATGAAATCAAAAACTGAGGACCTCAACCAATTCCCACAGATCCTGGAGTGTTCCTTTTCATTTCCTGGACGTCGCGTGGACCAAGGGTTGGACCCCATCAAGTAGATCAAATGGGAAGGGCCTTTTTGCAGACGACAAAGAATAGATAGCGGTGGTTGCAGACTCATCGTAGAGTCTCAGGGAGGGGAGGCACTTGAAGGTAATGGGGGGCCGATCTCGTATGCACGGAAGCAGCGGCCTGTGCAACCGACGACGTAGACACTCACGTGAGATCTCGGCGGAAGAGGAGGGAGAATGCGCAATGGCCTCATCGTCACCGATTGTTTGAGTGAACAGCAGAGCGAGTAACAGAAATGGATTACGGACATGGACTGATCAACAACGTCTCCCCCAGGAATAGTAGTCTCCCACTGCGCCGAGAGCGATTGCGTGGGAAATCGCATTGACGCTGAGCATTACTAATCACCGAGAACTGCCAGAGTTCGCGACTAAGAGTAATGTGTGGCGAACTATGCCTAAAACATGTAAAGTTACCGAATCCCCGAAGTTACTGCTTTAGCGAGCATTATTCCATTTTCTGATAAAACTCAAAGTGTTGTTCTTTTAAGGAGACCGAGAATATAAAGACAATTAATCCGGAAAAATAACGGCGTGATTCGGGAAGTTTGACGTGTAACTAGAGTGGGGACATATTTACGGGTGAGAAAGTGTTGCTGAGTGGGGGTGGATGGCGAACTGTTGGGAAGGCGACGGGGGAGCGGGGATCAGCTCTGGAGGCGGAGGGTAGAGGAGATAGGGATAGGGCGTGTGAAGCTGTTTGCTCACCCACAATTAGAGACCGCCTCCCGCTATAGTTCACACGGGTGCGAATGAAGAGGATGATTGTTTTTCCTTGAATCTATCGAGTACAGTACGAGGGGTGGAAATCTGAGCCACTTGACCAATTACTGTGCGTCTAGTCGTTATTGCCTCCGGAGCAAGGATAATAGAGGGATTGGACTCCGATTGTTCAACCGTGAACTTTTTCGAAATGTCCGTGTTGCTACTTGGAAATTGCTGTGTTGGTGGGAGTTTCTTTGCAGGCGCGGGAACGGCGCCAGTGGTTAAGGATATGACCGAGGCTGCGTCTATTCCCCCTTCCCTCTCCCATGGCAGCTCACCCCCTCCCACTGTCACCTTCTGCCCCTCAACGAGGAGACATGAGAACAGAAAGCTCCCCTTCTCCTCCAGACAAGGAGCAAAGAATTGCGCAGGGGAGCGTGCCTCCCAATCACTGCTCCCACTAACGCAATTGACACCAATCCGCCTCTCCCCTACTCCGCCACATCCCCTCGCCCCCATAGATATCTACCGTACCTTGCTATATCTCTTGATGACGATCGCCTTCTTGATATTGGGCTGTGGAGCGTTGGACTTGGCGATGGCGGCCTCGTTGAAGGAGATCGACTTGCGCATCGGAAGAGCAGGGGCGGAGGAGGGAGGTGGAGGAGCGGCTTCGGGAGCTTTCGAGGAGGAGGCCTCGTCTGCCGAGGAAGGACCGCCCAGTCGGAGGGTCTTCATTCGCTCCTGCAAGGATCATCTCGTTTGGATAAGGGAGATAGAGACAAGGAGTGAATTGGGATGGAAAGAAGGGAGAGGGCGACTGGGCTGAATTCGTTCCTGCCATGCAACGTCAGCGACGGAGAGTCGTCCACTTGAATGGACGACAGCCACGGAATCTCCCAAGTGAGGGGAGGAGACTCCCCGAATATGGACTCCCGCCCTGACAACGGCAACTATCTCTCTCCTCTCGCGCTGTCATCTGTGATGGGCCACGAGACGAGGAGCCCGTGCAGAGCACGAGCACTCGGCACTTGCTAACACCCCCGAGGAGACTCAAGACTCATCATACTCACACACTTGCAGATGGTGAGAGAATCCTCCCTCTTTGTCTCTTCTCCTTACTTGGACAACATGCTGGACACCCCATGCTATGAACACCGACCACTGCGTCATTTGACATTGTTCTTGTGACAGAGGCTCAGAGAGCGGGGCCCGGGGGTAACGCAGTCTAGAGATGGGATAGAGTGGGGTCTAAAAATTCATTTGTCAGCCACCGCTTCGCCTCCTCTCCCACTTCGCTCCTTCCAAAGCCACATGGGAATGTACGAAACATTGGAAGTTGGGAATAACATCAAGCCGCGAAAAGCTGACGGATTTCCTCTTGGGTGAATCTACTTTGTGGAAGGGGACTTAAATGAGCAATGGGGTTCCCGTGAATGAAACATGGGCGGCCTGAAGAAGGGACGCAAATAATTGGCGTGCCTACGTCGACGAGCCCAGAATAAATCGCAGCTCTGAAGGAGGAAGTTGCGAAAGAAAAGGGATGAGGGCTACAATGTGTCAGAAGCAACGAAGAGGACTTGATCTCTAATTGCCATTTGAGCAGACAGCTCTGGAACCAAAGGGCAGTCCGTCTTGACAGATGGGCAGTGAAAGGGGAGGGAATACCTTGAGACTGGACTTGGGCCTAAGAGGGAGGCCGAGGGAGAAGCTTCGGCCGTGCGCAGGTTGCGTGTGCCGAAGAGGACTGGAGGGAATGGCAATGGCCACCGGTGGAATCAGGCCGAAGTCAGACAGCTTTCTGGAAGGATGATCACGTTAGAATGATCAATGGTGTCTGTGGAGGAGGACTACAGTACTCCTTGGCATACGTAATCGACTTCTCGAACGCCAAAGAGTGCTAATGCCGGAAAGATAACACGCTAATGCGGTTGGACAGAGATGGCCATGGGAGGAATAGGGGAATGTACCTATGCTCGGCTAAGATCTTGCTGGCTGTGAGAAGGCCGTAGTCACTGCTGGATCGTGTCCCTCCAGCCATTGTATGGGCGGGCTTCAGCCCACTCCGAGGACTCTCGTCCTTCTTCAGCATCGATTTTCGCCTACAAAAAAGAATCAGAGAACGAAACAAAGTAAGGGAGCAGGGAGAAGATCACGTTCGTCTCTCATAATGCAACTGCCTTTTGACTTCCCTCGTGGGCCGCACTAATTACTTGTTAGGACTTCTTTGAGGTCAACGCACACCAACGGAAACAGCAGAAACCTACGCATGGAACCGCATGAGATAACCACTGATTACTTTTTTCCATGCTTCCCAACAACAAGTTTAGCACTGCCGAAAGCATGTTCTACTCCATGAAGTGGTGAGAATCTTTGATTGCATGTTATGAGATTTGAGCGACTCCAGCAAAACATCTCTGAATTTTGGATAGGGTGTAAGCCTAGAACTCAAGAAACCAATCCGTGTAGCCGAAAAGGTAGCGGATGTTGAGAAAGAGATGGGGAGACAAGGGTAGGAAGAGAGGTCACAGTGATGAGGCCTATTCCCCGGCACCTCCTCTCAAGGATCCCCTCGCCTCCTCCTCATTCAGCACCTCTTCTTCGCCATTGGCGTGTTCTCATTTCGAGGACCCCGTGTGCCTCTTTCAAGGGGGTTCAAATATGACGTCTCCCTTCCTTCTGTCGGGCCAATCGCGCTCAAGTGCCCCATTTCCAGAAGATAGCACGCGTCTCCGCCACCCCGCACAACACGACAGATATGCAATTCCCTCCCCTGCAGGGCAAAGGTCGGGGGGGGGGGTCCTCCTCGTCATCTTGAGACTGCAGCGGGACAACCGACGATTGGATCTCTAAGATGGAAGACGAATGCGGGAAACCCACCGGATGGACGCATGGAGGGCAGGCGCCTTCCGTTCAATCGTGGATATTGGTGTCTGTCATGCGACCAGCCAAATGTCTTCTCCCTTCTTCCTTCTCCCACTCAGGTCTGGCCACGCGCCATCACTCATTTCTCTTCCCTTCTTATAAAACGACAAAAGTTCTTCACGTGCAGCACTCTCCTTCATGGAATCGCGGGCGACGACACCAATCCCGGAAATTGTATCCCGCGGATCTCCTCTCGCTGTCTACCAGGACTCGGAGGGATGGGGACTACTTCCACCGTACTCCTCGTTGATACTGAGATACATCCTGTTCGGAAATTGAGAGGACGACAAGCACAAATTGTTCACACCTTTCATGTATCAGCACCAAAGTCACGAGCGCAGGTATCCCGAGGGATCCAATATAGGGATTTGAAAAATACCTAATGTTTACGTGCCATTTGCAAGTGAACGAATCTAACCGTATCCTCTTCTTGATGACGGGTGAAGGAGTAGTGAAGGAGTCGGAATTCTTCTTGACACTCGGCTTCCTGTCTCCCATCTTCGCCGCCGCCGAACGATCGCGATTGATCTCCGGCCGATCCGGCTTCGAACTGAAAATAAGATCTGTTGAGAAAACAACTAGAATCAGATTGAGTTATCATTCACAGAACATTATTGCCCAACAGCGATGAGCACCCATGAACTGTTACCTTCGACTTGGAGAGCGGGATGAAAAGCAGTCTCCCGCACAGACTGCCAGCATCTCACTGATGGCAACAAAGTGACATGGCGAAGAAGTTGCAGAACTAATGCGCTGTTTCCGGGGTGAGTGGATGTGCACAGGTTTGGAGACTGACGATGTCACGGGGGAGGAGGAAGGGAGGAAGGAAGGGCCTCAGAAGACGTCAACGAAGACGTGCACACCTTGAGATTCGGGCATTAAAAGTCAGGGAGCACTCTTGATATGCAGACTCCCTCGCCTCCCACAGGAGATGAGATGGAATGGTAACTAGAGGTGAGGCCAAAATAACCTGTGACGGAGTCGAGGGGATGCCAAAAGGCATCACTCGGAGCATCCATGGCGGATGTCTATTCTTGTCTTCGCGGGAGCGAAACACTTCCTGGGACGACTAAGAACAGACAAGAGATTGGGGGTAGATCTGACCGTAAGTAAGGCACGCGCATTGCCAAATATGTGGGATTCTAAGTATGGAGGTGGGGGAGGAGGTAGTTTCTAACGATCTCGATAGGTGCAGAGGGAGGCTCGAAGTGTCGAGGTCTCACGCGATATCGGCGGTTCTTCCAAGGTTGGCCCCAATGGGGATTCGGCGGAGTCGCCTGGCCCCATTCCATGCATCATTCGGAATCCGCTCTGGAGGTGCCCTCGGGGTTCGGGAATCGCTAAGGAGATCATTTATCACGATTCTCGGCCCCCTCCAAAATGGCAGCTTCCGCTCTGGCGGAGCCTTTATTCAATATTAGTGGGAGACGGAAATTGATGCCAAATAGGAGAGAGAGAGGAGGTCGGGAGTAATCTGTGGCAGGAGGGCGCAATATCCGGTGCCTCGTCGGCATTGTTTGGGGGTGGTCCCGAAGGTGTCCGCAAAGAGGGGAGGGACTCACCTTTTGGCAGGGGCATTCTTCTTTCCGTTGACGGCCTTGCCGGTATTTTCGGGTGTGACGAGGAACGAATACTTCTTCCTCGATCGGAGGTACGAGCTCGTTCCCCCGCGAATCATCCACGAGGAACCTGCAGAGAATGCAAAGGAGATAACCGAGCGGGGAGCCATCAGCTGTTCCAAAACGAGGGTCTGCATTAACCTGATTGCTTGCGGAGCGCCCGTAAGTACTGCATTTTCATAAGGAGAAGACGGGAAGGAAGGAGGATCGAATATGGGTATTAACAGAAGACAGGGAGACATGGACAGAGTTATTGGGGTCGTCCTTTTGATGGCGAGTGCTACCAAATGAATTGAGGGGGGAGACAGGCATCCGGGGGAGAGTCCCGTCCACATGGAAACATCGGGGGAGGCCTCCGTCTCCATTGGAGCTGTCCCTGACTTTTATGAACTCTCTCGGGGAAAGGCTGCCGGGGGCACTTTTGTATGAGGCCTGCCCTCGAAAGATCGAGGGCCTCTCTTGAGGGCGGGTGATGACAAGTCACGTCCTTATCCTGGGTGGGGATCCCGTTACTCGTTGAGGGGGGCGACTCGGTAAATGAGCATTCTTTCACTCTGTGCCTCTCGCGCGAAACACGGGGGCAGGGGTAGCCATTAGATATGCGAATGAGCGAGGAGTGTGGGAGAGGCCATGAGAGGGAGACTCAGTCGCATCCTTCGCTTCCCCCCCACTCCCCCCTCCACGAGAGCGCCAATTTGATAAATATTATGGCACAAATACAATTAGCGACGCAGGCGGCAAAGAGCTACGAGGGAGAGATCGAGAGTGTGATACTCTCTCTCTCCTCCGATGATGGAATCATTCCCATTGTATGGCACTCTTGCTATTCCAGCTACTTGCAAAGGACGAAGGGGGCTACAATTATAACGCCGTCACAGCTAAATCGTGGGGCTTTTAAGTTGGCACGCGGGTTCTGAGTCCCGGGCAGCTGCCTCTTTCAGAGGGCGCAGATTATTTCGGAGACCAATGCATGGAACAGACTGGAGGTGCCTGGGAGTGACAATGCCTACCAGCGGCCCACTTCCCACCACCACCGTAATCTCTTCCGGGAAGGACGAGTGCACCATGTTAAATCGTCGGCCCTCCATTCCCAGATCTCACGATATACAATGGTTCAAGCTGCGCAAAGCCGTATTATTAAAAAAACATTTATTAACAATCTAGGATGATCATTAAGGGTTTGTTAGGGTGGGACATAAAGAAAACAAGAGCCTACACGAGAAGGGGAAGTGAATTCATGGAAGGCTTCCATGAGTGAGGGCACAGTCATGAGAGAGGGATGATCAAACAACTTATCTCCCTCCTTCGCTTTAGACATGGTCGAATGCGATGAAGCTGGCATGTTTACGGCGGTCGATGGTTTGGGAATTGGCTTATTAGGATGGAGAATCGGTTGATGAGAAGCCATGGCTCGAGGCCTAATCTACTACTAGTGAGTAATACTGAACAGACGGCCTAGTGGTAATAAAGAACGTTGCGAGCTCACAAGAAGATGGAACATAAGATAAACGATGACATAAAGCAAGGGGGCTCACGGGGAAGGGAAGAAACAACTTGTAACAGTGAAAAGTTAATCTACTCGGGAATTCAGAGTAGCAGGGGCGCATGTTGTTAACGACCGGGTGTAAATCTGATACAAATTTACGATAGGAGACTGGGGGTTTGTTGGTCGGAGGGAAGGTCAGACCCGAGCGGTGCTGATTGCAGTGGCTGAATATGTTCCCGACGGGCAGTAACAGAGAGTACGCGCAGAGGAAAGAGACGAGTGAAATGTTTGTATCCTAAGAAGAAAGGCACATCAGGGGAGATAAAGACAAATATGGGATGAGATGAAGTAGGATGAAGGGGGCATGCAATTGAAGGGTTAAGTCACAAGAGGTTAGCTATGTTAACAGAAACAATCAAACGATGGAACAGGAACAGGTGGGAATATAAAGTGGGGGTGAACGAAGAAGACTCGATCTCGTAAGATAAGCATATGGCTCAAGGGGGGAATGTTGAGGGGATAATCGTACGATTGGAAGACCTACGAGATGTTTGTTCTACGGTGGGCATAAAGCTGCAGTGAATCAAGATGGTAAACGAATCTAATTTAAAGCAGACCTATGGGAGAAGTACTCGAGGGAGGGTTGGAACCCGTGGGAGGGTAGGTGAGTGAGGGGGATTCAGGCATCGGCAGACTCGTCGTCTCCGTCGGTTCCTCGGGTCTCGTCGACGACCTCGAGTGCAGGATGGGCGGCATCTCCATTGGGAGTCTTGGGACGGAGGGAAGGGGCAGAGGCAGTCGGCCTGATGACGTCAGCGGGGAGGTACCTGAAATTGGATCATGCTATAAACATTTTTAAAAATTAGAGTGCTATTTGAACAAAGAACGAGGATACCTCGCAACCTGGCGCATCCAGCTGGGCTCGTTGCCGATCTTGACGAGGAGTCGCTCGTACATCCCTGCCTCTTCGTTGTTCTCGTCGGCGTCGATTCCACCCCGCTTGCGCAATCTGAAGATGAGCTATAATAATAGCCCCTTCTATTACGATATTACAATGGTCGAAATCGAATAACCCAACATGCATTGATACCAATATTGTTTCATGCACCGTAGCCTAATAGACATTTGAAAAGTGGAGGAAGATTAGATCGTGAGATAGTGCGAAGTCTACAAGCCCAGAAGATAGGAAGCAGGAAGGAAAGGCAAATGATTCGGATCGTACCCGCAGCATCCAGTGGATTCCGAGTCATCGACTTCGAGTTCACCGTCGTCAATGGGCTGTGCCCCGTCCTCTCCGCCCACTCCTCGCTTCTTCAGCAACTTCTTCTGGCGGTAACTGTGAGAAGAGCCCATTAATACCAAATTCCCGAAATATCTTCCCAATAACCATCCACAGATTCCCTACTATAAGGACAATCCCAAGCTCCGACAAGTTTTCGCAGATAGTCCCGAAAGCATTCCATCAAACTCACTTCTCCCTCTTGTCGTGGAGGAAGTAGTCGATGATGACCGTCTCGAAGGGGAACATGAGGAAGATGCTGAGGAGGGAGACCTGGAGAGAGAGGGGCGTTCGAGGATCGGGGGGAGTGACTCACCAGGACAAGAACAAGGCGGAACTCCACGAGGGGAATAGGGTCGTACTCCAAGAAAGAGATCATGAACGGAGGCGGGAACAGCACGATGACCAGATTGAACTGAACCGTATCTGTTATAGGAGGCTCGGCTTCACTGTACTCACCGTGCAGAGTATGCAGATGAGGATGACGAAGGGGACGTTGTGGAAGATTGTCTTCCTGTACGGGGCGCCCTTGGAATAAATGACGGCGAGCGCGATGTACTGGAAGACGGAGACGCCGAATATGGCTGTGCCCTGAAGGGGAGGCATCATGGAAGGGATCTGGGAAGAGCGATACCTGCATGGAGGCCTTGTTCTCGTCGTCCTCTCCATGGGGAACGGTGAAGGGGGAGAACCATTCCTGCTGAGCCGTCACCACGAAAACCGACAACTAAACGGAGGATAAGTGATTCAGAGTAGTTTTTGAAATGAAAGAATACCTGTGAAGTGGCAATGATGATGAGTTGTCCTATGATCGAGCAGACAGATCCGACGGAGAGGAGTCGAGTGGGAGGGGGAGTGGAGGAGAGGTGCTCGCAGGCGGGAGTGTTGCCGAAGAAGAAGGCGCACGTCGTAATGAGGAAAAGATCGATGTACAGGAACTGAAAGGGAACGATTAATGGCGTTATTGATATCTTCCATCCAAGAACCTGCATATCGGTGAGGTTGGTGCTGAGCCAGTAGAGTTGCATGATCGAGATGAACTGAGTGAGCGAGTACCCAGCCATGTACCTGGAAGGGGTTCATCATCAAAATCTCAGTGGACCGCATCTTACTTGAAAATGCCAAAGGAGGTGACGAGGGCAGCCCTTCCCTCTCGGATGACCTCGGGGACACAGGAGATATCGGGGGTCTTGGAGGTGAAGGGGGCGGCGATCGACGCCTCCGCCTCGGACAGCGAGATTCCGGCGTGGGCGGCCTGAAATGAATCCATTTTCCGTTGAAATTAATCATACTGTTGGCAACTACTTTTGGCTACCATATTTTTACTCGCAGGCCTAAGTTGTATTGTTCTAATTCAGCTCTGTACCTTGAGTGCAGCGCAGTCGTTGGCTCCGTCTCCGCAGAAGGCGACGGTGTAGTCGATGTCCTGGAGGAGGTTCACGAGCTGCTTCTTCTGATCGGGCGCCATGCGGGCGAAGACGTCGCACACGCAGCCAAGCTTCGGCATCAGCTCCGGGTACTCGTGAGTGATGATGGCGAAGGTCGGACCTGTGAAGCCGTATTGATTAAGGCATGCATTTATTCATGGCTGAATCAGTAAAAAAAAGGGAGGGGAAATTACCGGAGATGGCGAACTGGTAGGCGGAGTCGATCATGTGGCGGAGTTCGAGTTCCGTCACGAAGCTTCCCTCGTCGACGATGTCCTCGGAGGAGGAGACCGACTAAATTCAGTTTGAATTATTTCACCCACTTGTTCAGTACCTGGCGAAGAGTGAGGAGGGGCCTTCCGAGAGAGTCTTTTTCCTCGTTTGAGTGCTCCACGAGGTAAGTCTTCTTCTCCGGTCGGATGATTCCGCACTCGCGGGCCACGCTCAGTCCCGTCAGAAGGTTGTCTCCAGTCACCATGACGGTGCGGATGTTTGCCCTGTGAAAGATGGCCATACAGCAGGAGGGGGAAGGGGATATACCTATTGAGCTGGTTGATCACTCCGAGGGTCTGCGGCTTCACCCGATTCTCCATGACGACGAGGCCGAGGAGCTGCAGGTCGCACTCCACCTGGAAAGGTGTAGGCATAAAAAGATTCGTGTTACGCTCAATGTCGCCGAATACGAGTATTACAAGGGAACTCTAAATGAAATTAAATTTGTTGTGTACATACCTGATTCCTTGCCACCTTGGCTGCCTTGGCGAATCCGATGTCGACGATGCGACGGGCGACGGCGATGAGTCGGTAGCCGTGCTGGGCGTACTCGTTGACGACGTCCATGTAGTCGTCGGGGCACGTCTCCGGTCGGCAAAGAGACTTGATCATCTCGGGGGATCCTGAAGTGGCCTTCGTCTCACGAGATCTAGGGGACCATACCCTTGGAGTAGAGGACCATCTGGTGGGAGTCGGCCGTCTCGGGGGCGCCCACGATGACAGACATCCTCTGGAGGCTCGAGCTGAGAGGGGAGAGAGTAAGTGGGAAGGGGAGGAGGGGAATACCTGAATGGGAACTGGCGGATGATGGTGAACTCGGGGGCTCCGTAGGCGGATCCGGGCGGGGGACGGAGGACGGAAGGCTGCACGTTGTCGAACATCGTCGTCTCCTGCTCCGCCTCCTTTTCCTCGTTCTCCGACTCTGAAAGGAAAATGATAGGATTTAAGTTTACTATGTCAAAAAACATGAGGGAAGGTCCGTGTGCGAGCTCATAGGGTAGAAAGAATGACAGAGGGGCGGACGGACATTGACTCTATACCGTATCCAGCATCACAGCCAAAGCGAAACTTCGCCAACAGCTCAGCTATTATTCTCTCCGATACTGAACGCGGCGACAACGTTACGATACGGTCACTTACGCTACGCAATGCGAACATTGAGAAAGAAGCATGGTAAATGGCTCACCGGCGGTCTCCTCGATCGTCCACTTGGTCTGGTTGAAGAGGATGAGGTCGAGCGGGTCGCCGTTGAGGGTTCCGTCGATCCTACAGATGACCTTTATTTTTGCCTCGCAAATGCTTCCGGCCACATTACTCCAGATAGTCGACCACAATAAGCGCCCTTATGAGAGAAGGGTGCGAAACGATGCCGAAATAAGTACGTAGAGGACATCACGATGAATTGGTTGTTAATACCCAGTAGGGAAAGAAGTGAGAGAAAACATGAGATTTGGAACCACGATTTCGTTTTCTCAAAAAAATTGTTATGAAAATAAAACGGTTTCTGGGGTATACTGTTTTAATGAAATCGGGCGCAAGATGTACAGTACGCTCAAGCTCTCGAGGGGCCATGCTATACGGAGAGCGTAACCTCGATGCTTCGCTGTCCCCTTCCCTCCCTTCGTCGCCCAGACACTCCGGGAAATATGGGAACGTCGACCTAGAGAAGAGAGCCAAGCGTCCACCGGTGAAGTTAGTTACCACCACACCCTAGAGCCTACCACAGAGTTCACTGCCAAAGCCGATCGAAAGGACTTTCAGTAGTGTTAAGAAGTTTGGTCTAGGAGGAACACCTGGTGAGGGAGTGGCAGGTGGCGATGGCCTTGACGAGTTCTCCGTTGATGGGAAGAGGGGTGGGGTCCATGTCCCTCAGCTCCGAGGTGAATTCGGCCTCGTCCTCCTTGCCCTTCTTGTTCCGGATTCCCATCATGCTCTGAAAAAACATAATTAGTGAATAGAACGAGGGGTTGTTCTTACGAGGAAGTCGAGTCCGTCCTCGGTGAGAGTGCCCGTCTTGTCGAAGCAGCACACGTTGATGGCACCGCAGGTGTTGATGGTGGAGGGCGAGATGCAGAAGATGTTCTTCTTCTTCAGTCGCATCTTCGAATTGATTATGCCCACGGACATGGCGGCTGCAATCGCTTTCTTTTATTAATTTGAGATCAGTTTTGAATACAAAAGTATAATCCGTACCAGGAAGTGCAGGGGGGACGACGACGGTGATGATGTCGAGGGATCGGATGATGATCTTCTTGAGGTCGGCGCCCCTCTTGATCATGATCCAGATTGTGTACGAGAATCCGATGGCAGCGATGCCGAAGAGGAAGAAGACGAACTGAATGGAAATCTCCCCATAATCCCTATCCTTTGATTACCTTGAAGAGATCCCTGGTGAATCGGAAGTCGACGGGCTTCGGGTACATGATGGAACGGACGAGCTGGCCCTTGAGTGTCGAGTAGGCGGTGCGGACGACGATTGCCTGACAAGTGAATTCAATTTGTGCTTGTACTTGTTCTGCGAACCTTGACGGGCTTTCCTCCGTAGAAGCGAGTCTGGAGGACCTTGGTTCCACAGAAGAGAGTGTGGCGGGCGTGGCGGTCGAAGCAGAAGCGGAGGTTGCCGTCGGAGTTGTCCTCGTCCAGGCCGCCGAGGGAGACCTGATAGAGAGAATGCATTCAAGGTGAAGGGGTATGATACCTTTGTGATGGGGATGGACTCTCCCGTGAGCATGGACTCGTTGACGATGACGGAGCCACACATGAGGACGACGTCGCACTGGAGGGTGCACCCGTGGCGGGGGATGATGATCGTGTCTCCCGGGACGAGCTGCAGGGATTTATTTTGATTAGTTGGTTATGAACCCTCCATTTTGAAAATGGTTGTTTGTCTCTGGAATATGATCTGTTTCTTTAAAGCGCGGCTGCCATGAGCATGTCACTATCCACTCTCAGCTGCACAAACATTTAACCCTCTCAACAATCAGATTGGAGTTGTTTTCGGAGCTTCGTGGCAGATGTTTTTGATGTATCTATCCCGTACCTCTTCGGACGACACGGTGGAGATCTTGCCGTCCCTGAGTACGTCGACGTCGCTCTCGGAGTGGATCATCGCCCGCAGCTTGGTCTCTTGCTTCCTGAAGAGAGGGTTCAGAGGGTGACGGAGGGGAGGAGAGGAGGATATCGATTGAAAAGGAGGGGAGGGGGCACCTCATCTGGTAGAGTTCCGTCACGATGGATCCCAGGGTCATAACGACGATGACGGAGGCGTAGTACTCGTAGTTGTCCGTGTACCACACACTCACGCTGAGCAAGGATGTTATCTTTCCCAATTTCCAAAGACACTTTGAGAGGGAACGTTAAATACCTGAAGATCTGGAAGATGTAGAAGGGCGTCAGGACTTCCTTGATGAACAGCTGGTAGATGGGCTTGACCTTGACCTCGATGAGATTCTTGCCGTACGTCAGCTTGCGGGTCAGGACCTGTAATTAGTCACTCTTTGATACCACCCACGATCTGCACCTCAGAGGTCGACAGTCCGTCGTCGTTGTGGTAGGTGTGGATCTTCGTGATCTTCATCTGGAAAGAAATACCGTAATACTGTCGGCATCATACGCATTTCGCCATGTCACATGCCTCTTTAATTACCCAAGCCCTCTCAGATCTCTCGTATTTTTTTCTTCGTTCTACATGACTACAAGATAAGGAGGAGCTCATAATGGGCCTGTGTCCCTCTTGGCATGTTTACGACCATCGACACAGCCGACAACGGGCAGCAAGAAACACGCCCGCTTACCCGCTCATCGAACTCCACGGGCGACACGAATCGGACCTCGTTCTCCATCCAGACGTACTTCATCTTCTTGAACGTGAACCAGCGGTAGCTCTCGACCTGAAGATGGGGGAGGGTGGTAAAGGGGGAGAAATGCCGGTACCTGGACCATGTCTTCTCCCTCGGAGGTGGGCAGAAGGAGGTACTCTCCGGGATGGGCTGCCAGTTTCTGGACGAAGCGGATGCTCGTCTGGTTGTGGTCGTCACTGAAATTGCGGAGTAGGAGAGGGGGTGAGGGAAGACGTACACAATGTAGACGAGATCTGCGACGTCAAGGGCGCAGGGTCGGGCACGGAAGCGGAGGTACCACTTCTCACTCCAGCTCACGAGAAGGCGGAAGATTCCCAGGGTACAAATGGTGAGGGTCCAGAAGAGCGCCTGTAAAGGGGTCATTGATGTCAGGGGAGAGGGAAGAGTTCGACCTCTCGAGCGCGCGTCTTCTGGAAGCCATGGATCTGCAGGGACTCCTCGCCGTTCGGGAGCTGCAAACGGGAATTAAATACCCATACTACAAAAGCCCCTTCTTGAGTCTGGGATGTGAGAGAGGTTTGGGCTGAGACAACTAATAACTGTTTACCTGTGCATCGTGCCCAGCGGCCGGGCGGGAGACCATTCCTCCGTACGAACTGGACGAAGACAACGACTCGGTCGAACCGAAGTCCAGCAACCGAGTTCGCTCCGATTTCTACAAACGGGCCATTAGAAGGGAGAGAGAAGCTTCCGGTTCCTTCCCACCTACTCACAGAGCTATCACCCTTCTACTTTAGGAGCACCACTAATAATAGATGAGCAGCGTAAAAGGTGTGAGAGCCTCACGTGCCCTCTCAGATAACTACTCGCCTTTTATCCTCGTTGCCCTCGCTCCGCCCCGTCTTCCAATCAGTGAATCAATGATAAGACCCAGATGGAAAAGCTCGTGCTCTTCCCGCTCGATACCCCCGATATGTCCATGTGAACTGGCCATAACTCCGCGTCCCGTTTGGGAAACAAAACTTTGATGCTGGTGGCTATGACACATTGAGAAACACAATGACTATAGAGGGAGCATTATCTGATGCAAATATCCAGGCCCGCATTGCTCAAATAAGAAAAATGGCCTTGTGCTATGGCCCCCATTAAAATGGACTACCAACTACCGCTAATATAAGGTTGGTGCGAAAGTTCTCGGCCTTTTCAATTCAAACGAATGCTGTACAAGAACCTTGCGTGTATGAACCGAGCCACAATGCTACTAACCACACAAAACTCAAGCGCTATGCACTGCTATGCGGTGGGCCCTCCAGGCTTCGTTTGCAGGCGACGGCAATTTCCTAGCGGACCATCTTCGGACCGTACAAAACCTATCTAAACGAATAAAAAATTTCCAGATGGAGTCCCAATTGGCCCATAATAACCAAAATATGTGCGCTCTGTAGCCACGTATTGGTACGAGTTTTGGAGGTCGCTGGTTCGCATTCAACAATGTGAGGACTAAAAAGTCATGAAAAGTTAACTTCTGTTTTTTTCATGACCGAGAGCAATACGCAGTATAGAATGATGTGCACAAATGTAGAGAACATTCGTGTAAATTCTCATCAAAAATAGCAAGAAATAATAGAATTATGGCGAAAATTCGATTTTGTTGCGTTTGATAAAACGGATCTTTCGCCATAACTCTATTATTTCTTTGAATTTTTCGATGAAAATTTACACGAATGTTCTCTACATTTGTGCACAACATTCTATACTGCGTATGCCTCTCGGTCATGAAAAGAACAGAAATTCACTTGTCATGACCTTTTTAGTTCTCACATTGTTGATTGTGAACCAGCGATCTCCAAAACTCGTACCAATACGTGGCTATAGAGCGCACATATTTTGGTTATTATGGGCCGATTGGGACTGCATCTGGAAATTTTTTATTCGTTTAGATATGTTTTGTACGGTCCGAGGATGGTCCGCTCAGAAAATTGCCGTCGCCTGCAAACGAAGCCTGGAGGGCCCACCACATAGCAGTGCATAGCGCTTGAGTGTTGTGTGGTTAGTAGCATAGTATCTCGGTTCATACGCGCAAGGTTCTTGTACAGCATTCGTTTGAATTGAAAAGGTCGAGAACTTTCGCACCAACCTACCTATTATGTCGTTACTGTCGCATTGGTATTTCACCATTACAAATGCTCGTTCCCGCTGTCTGTAGGGGTCAGAGGCTATGGAGAGTTAGCTTTACAACCAGACGGTCTTGCGACTCAATAACATTTCTCACCATGTTGGGCGATATGCGCCGAGGCGCGGCGGTTCGGGGAGACTTCCTCAGCGCGGCGGCGTTTTAGTTAAGTTTTTGAACTGGAGATACCACAGGTCGAGGAATCATAGCGAGCGACGATTAAGTCAAGTTGTCGAATGAGGGAAGGAGAATAGAGACGGGCCTATCCAGGATGGAAGTGGCTTCCACGATGTATGCACAGTGGCATGCGATCGATGCGAACGCCTGGATCAACTCCGAAAGGCGAGGGGGGGGGAGAGGGAAGAAAGTGGGGGGAGGGGGAGTCAACCGGACACTCCACGCCACAACATGACAAGTGAGAGACAGGTGAAAGGGAGAGGACGAGGAGAGACACGAATGCCCGTGAAGCATTCGGACAATACCTAATGAGAGGACACTAATGGTCGGAGTGGCATGACGAAAGTTTCGGGGGCGCAGGGTCCTCGTTAGGGCGGCCGATCGATCATTGGTATCAGTCGCCGAGGGGAGAATCTACGGGGGTAGAAGAGATAAGGGAGGACGAGTCTCGGAAGGAGGCACCCCAAAGGGCAATGCGTCGGTCCCTCACTACTGTAAGCTACGCTCTCAAACGCCAACCGCTATTCCATGGGTGAAAGAGAGGAGCCCGATAAACAAAGCCCATCACCCTTCTTCCACCTTCACTTTTTGGCAGTCTCTCCCCCTTCCTAGACATGAGGATTTCGCCCGCCGCTCTATTACTGGGTGACGGTTGATTCACACCCTTGTCTGAAATTCCGCCCTTCGGAGAGTAACTCGAACCTTCCATGATTCTGGGGGCGCTCTCTCCGTGGTCGTTTGATCTCGTGTTCCCCCCGTGGTGGCCCCCGCCCGTGTCTCAGTGGTGTAATCTCCACTCCCCACAGGCCTTTACTCCCGACTCATTCCAAGTACCTAACTATCATAGCCAATTAGTTTGTTCCCACTTTAACTTGAGATGATATCATATGATGAATTATCATCAGCGTGATTTCCCCTTTTCCCATTTCCATGGCCTTTCAAGAATTGTCGCCTGAGATAATCTAAGGCCAAAAAACAAAACATTGTCAACATGACATGGCTCATAATCTCTCATACGCTTACATTTCCTAATCCCGATCTCCAAAACGGGAGAAAACAGACTAAGTTCCGTGTCGTACCTCAGTGGAAGGGACGGCGGTGGTGTTGTTGACCCTCGGGTCGTTGGTGACGCTCGAGCACTAGGGAATGCGGAAAGTCGTGAAGCCGACGAGGATCTTGGTCATCCGACGGCTTGCACAACGGAAGTTTGAAGTCCACTCAATGGAGTGACGCCCTGCAGAGGAACAATTACCAAGATGCGCTCGACCCGACGAAAACATCGTTATCAGAATCAGGCATTACGATATTCAAAAAATTGCGATAGAGTGACAAGGACGAAAAAGGGAAGGGAGGTTGGGATGAGACATGGGCTCGAGGAAGTACAATCAGGCACGGCGCCTATCCATTGCCAGACTTGTGATATGAATGACCAAAGAAACAAGTCGAGATTTTTAAGTGTTGCATGACGATTGAAGGAATAGGAATGAGACAATAGCTTATAATGCGTAACTATTACCATAGAGATACGGGATATCAAGAAGACAAGAATTAAGGTAAACATCCAGGTATGTAAAATAGAAAAATATAAAGGGGGAAGGTCGGGGCAAAGTGCAAAGTGAGAAGGCTCTCCGGAGGGGTACAAGGGGGGACGACTGCCGTGAAGGGGCGGAGCGGCGGTAGAGGAACACCTAGGGGAGGCGAGAGGGGAGGAGGAGGAAGAGGAGCAGAGAAAGAAGCCTTCTAGGAGATTCTCCTACTGGTGGACAGGGGTCTGGACAAAAGCAGAAAGAGTATTCGTTAAAGTCCCCCTATTCCACTCGCAGGGCACCTGACCTGTGCAGTATGACTAAGAGAAGAAGGACATCACCAAGAGGAGGGGAATGCTAAAATTTTCGCCGACACAGATGCCCCGTTCTGAATGGGTGAAAGGAAAAGACAGGGGCGTTTCTCCACTTACAAATGAAATGACCGAGATTACGAAATTACCGTACCCCCAAAAGAGGTTTCACCCCAGAAAAGAAAGGAACATCCTACTTTAACTCATCTTGATGCAAAGAGTCGAGGATTCTTAGGCTGATGAGAGTATTCCCCGAACTATTTTCTCCCGACACCTAATATAATATACTGGCACTAAACGTTGTCCATTGATGATCTACTCTCCTTCATTGCTTCTATCCAGTACGGCAAAATGAGGCAACGTTTCAAGGGAACTAAGAGGAATGAAATACGAGTTCATCGGTAACCCGTGAGAGAGTTCTTCGGCGGAAAAAGAAGCGTTTCGATTATAGAGAGACAATTGAAGGATTAGCCTCTCAATATTCTTCTTCTACTCATTTCAGTACTTAGATAATCGGGCCGCTGATCGTGGGGTTTTATTCTGCATTTGGACTACGAGAACCCAATACAAAGTTGACCAAATGTCTTATTGTTACTCCCAATTTGGATAGGTAAGGAAAGGTATACGCAGGGCTGGAATGTGACGGACTAGGGAGAAAGAGTGAATAGAATAACCTTGCGCGTAAGAACTACCTCCGAATTATTCGAGATGAGAGGGCAGATAAGAAGGGAGCTATAGGGAGGTGTCAAATGAGCCACTACAAGTGTCTAGAAGGAGCCGAGAGGAGGAGTGAGCCAGGGGCTGAGGAGAACGGAGAGAGAAGAGTACGGAGAGGGATCAGACAACGCAAGAAGTTGAGGGATCGGAGAAACTGAGTAGAGAGAAGATGAATGGCGGAGGTGTAGACAATCATTTTACGACCTAACGCCCTCTCGTTGAAAGGTAACCCCGTCCGGCCACTTGTGAAAACTGAACGAGCCGCTCATGAGAAGCAGGTAGACACGCAGAAAGGATTATATCAAGGTTTACGATAAGCGACCAACCCATTCTTCAACAAATTATGGCATATGGGATTGGGACATGCACGTTATGCTGATGCATGATCCCCAACTTTAGCAACGGGTACCGGGTACCAGCGATTACTGGAACGAGAGGATAACTACGGGGTCGTATTCCCCATGCCCCTTGACCTCTCGAAAAGCTTCCGACCGTGGCATGTGCAGAATCATAACGACATTCTTGAGCCGAGTAGAGGGGGAATAAAAGTGTCTATGGTCGGGAACAATGGGAATGAGGCAGGAGGGACGAGATAAGTGGCAAAGCATGTGTATGCGAGGCTGCAATGAGACGAGGGGCCAGTGACGTCTCCCGTTATCATGGGCAAGAAACTCGTGGCAGCAGGCGAAGCCTCCCATGGATTACTCCAGAGGCAGAGGCCAACAGCTTGTTACGCCCACGCTGGAACGGACGAGACTCCCACAACACGAACGATTGCTGCGGGCTGAGAGGAGAATGGAGAGGGATAGAGAGAGGACTGCACCACTGGGAACTACTGCACTGGGAGAAGAGAGGAGAGGAGGAAGAAAGGTGCCACGCACCTTAGAAGAGTCCAAAGGAAGGAAGAACAGAAAACAAACACTGGCGAGAAGAAACTGACAGGGAGGTGTGTCTCCCGCCCCCCGGGCCTCCCCCGTAGACTGCTCTCTCTCCTGCCGCCTACTCCCACCCCGGGTCCCGGAAATGAAGAAGCTCACGGGGGAAGAAGGGGAAGAAGCCACGGCTGCCAAGGGACGGGGCGAACAGTCTGTTGGCTCAGTTACGCAATCTCGAGAGGGAAAGGAAGGGAGGACGAGAATGATCTCTCGGGAAGGAGAAAGATTAAAGAACTGGGGAATTAAAACTATAATCATATCACCTCAAGAAGAAGTCACAAGAAGAAAATCAAATGAGATTTGGCGCGTAATTAGCTGCCCGGGGCTTAAACAAGGCTGCTCTTATTCAAGAGACCAACGAAGGATGCAGTTTGATAAAAATGAAAAGAAAAACAAAATAAAAACATGAAACACGCAAGTAAATTAATTAAAATATCAAGCTTAAAGGAGAAGCTTAAAAAAGCCCGAGGCGATTTGATTTTCCGCTTTTTCCGTTGACACTACAGCGTAAATGCGCTAACTCCGGCCGTTCGTAATGCGTGCGCAGCGGAACGCTAAAATCTAATGAGCGCGCCTTGGGTGCAATTTATCCGTTTCTTTTGACTTTTTGTTTAGTGAAGATTTTAAATTGGTGATACATTTCCGTAGCTTATGTAGATCACATTTTAGTTAGTGGAATGTTATTGATGTGGGCAAATAAACAATATTACTGGAAAGTAAACGGTAATGATTGGGGAGCGATTGTGACGTGAAGGAATTACGTAGTGCATAATCCCCGTTCCTCTCTCTCTCTATCATGAGAGGAGGAAGGTACTCGCTAATTCACTCTCTCTCCTCTCCCCGTTGCGTGGGACGCGCGTGAGGGCAAACACCTCTCGACCCCCTGCCCCCTCCCTCCACCTCGTCTCCCCCCAGGAGAAGCCCTGTCGTGTCCCCCTAGTTCACTGTACCTTCCCCACAAAACAATCCCAGCATTGCATAACAATGATCAGTGATGAAGGAATGTGATAACGGCCTGTGCAGAGATGGAAGGCTCCGTCTACATGGATGATTCCAAGGCGATTTGCTAGTGATTATGCCGTGCAAACATCCGAGTGATTCGCGTTACTGACAGATCAAATTGTTGATAACAGAGATGTCATGGTGATCGTTGAGATGAAGCGGAGTTCAAGGGATCACGGCAACTTGGCCTCTTGCGATAGTTGGCCTCACATGCATGTTTCCGTTTCTGTATCCCATCCCAACTTATCACGAAGGACTTCATTGAGGAGCCAGTGGAGGCGGTCAAGGAGACCGTCAGTAAGAAGGTCGCCGATGTATTTTAAGGTGGTCATGGAGGAGGTATCGAAGGTCTTCGCGGAGCTAGCCATGGAGGCGGTCGCGGAGGTGGTTATGGATGTTTAAACGGAGGTTGTGATCGAGATGGTCATGGAGGTGGTTCGGGCGTCGCCGCGAAAGTGTATGGCGGTGGTCGCGGATGTGGCTGTGGAGGTTTAAACCGAGATGGTCGCGGAGGTTGCCATGGAGGAGGTCCTGAAGTTCGTCGCGGAGGAGGTCATGGAGCCCTTTATTGAGTCGGCACCGGAGGACGTCACAGAGGTCATCACGGAGGTCATCGCGGAGATGGTCCCGGGAGTGAACCTGGAGGAGGTCCAGGAGGTCGACGAGGAGGTGGTCGCGGAGGAGGTCATGCAGGTGGTCGTAGCGCACCAAGGAGAAGGTCACCACCATCTCAAGCCTCTACACTATACTTGGCGTAATGGGTCGATCTTATTCTATATCGACGTCCGCGAGAATCTTCATAACCACCTTCGAGACATTCTCCACGTCCAACTCCATGGCCTCCTCTGAGAACACCTCCGTGTTGACTTCCGCGACGGCCTCCGGGACCGCCTCCATGACTACTTTCGTGGCCATCTACCTCTGCGATCATCTCGATGACGACCTCCTTTACCAAGTCCGTAACCTCTTAAGCGATAATTGGACATGGGATCCAAGAAGCAGGCATGGGCCAAGGAGACTGTAACTTGTGCAAATAATTGTTTATTTCGCCGATGACGGCAGCGTGTGACATGGGGCAAAGTAAAAAAGAGGGAGATCGAAGGAATATGACATCTTCGCGGTGGAGACATAATACACTCAGTCGTCTTCATCCTCTGGCGTGGTGCTGAGGACGGTGGGAGTTGACGGAGGTGTTGAATGATCCGTGGTAGTGAAGGGGAGTGGGGAAAACTCTTCCGCCACCGTGGAAACAGTCCCATTAGACTGCGGAACCACGTCGCATTCGTGCAGCTTTACGCACGTCTGGAAGGGAGAGAAATTAGCTGTGTCAGATACATCCTATTTTCGTCGCCTTTTTGGTGCATGATGGCCATCTTGATGGTGCATGATAAAATGTAGGTTACCTCGTAGTTGTCGACGATACCCGAGAGCGAATCATTGTAGATGACTTCGAGGTTTTTCGCGCACATCCGAAGGCAGCGCTGGCGGTACTGGAACAACAACTTGGGCAAGAGATGAAAAAACATTACAAACCACCCCCTCGCTCATCGCCGCGAGCTACTCTTATTGTTAGTGATAACAAGCACGAACGAGTCGGCGTTTCCCATGATTAACCCCATTGGAAGCATCGATCGGAGGAGCACTGACATTGTAGTGTCGCTTGCAGACGGAGATGATCTTGCGGAAGAAGCGGCGCTTAGAGAAGTTGTTGCCGAAGAATCCGGCCTTGGTGGTGTAGACGACGTCGCGGCAGCTGCTGCACCTCTGTTGAGGTGTCAGAGCGTAGACCTGGAGGACGGTGAGGGGAAGAGAAGTGAGGGCCTCACCACAACCACGAATCCAACGAGGAGCAGCGGAAGAGCGAGGCGCATCCTGGAGTCGAATACTGCAGTTTCCTCTGCAGACACGGAGCCTTTGTATCTGACACTAGGAAGGGAAGTGGCTGGAATCAGCTGCGAACCGTGGCTAATCAACACCTCACGCGCTCACTTCTCAAGTGGCCGCGATTCGCCTAGTTGCTCCCTCCGTCGGAGGCTACACGACAGTGCTGGTGGCAGCAAGGATTTCAGCGAAGACGTATCATAGGAAGGAGGTGATGAGATAGCATTGATTGCCGTGCCAACGAGCGGAGGAAAGACGGAGGGGAGTAGAACACGAATTGGGAGAAAGTACACGCCTATCAGTCCATTACACTCGTTCTCAATGCGCCGAACTAAACGGGAAGCAGCAGCGGGAGGAGGGGTGCACTCATCACGCAACCCGAGTTCTTGAAGCGACATCACTGCTAACCTTTTAACGTGCAACGATCACACGGCTATATCAGTGTCCGAGGAGTACATACACTCTCTATTCTATCCAGTGATTCTACATTCCCTTGCATTTCTTCCGTCTACTTCGCGCAGCGATCGCAAAGTACATCCATGAATTACGCATGGTGAACTTTCTGCGCTGATTTATTCAGGAGGGCCATGCTGGATTTCTCTCCCCTCTTTACGTGTTAATTTCGGTCATGATCGAATCGAATATTTATCACAATTTGTCGTCATATTCAGAAGAATCTAAGTGTCGGTGGATGCATACTTGTTTCTATAGAAGCAAGGACTAGAATTAATCAAGAAAGGTGTGTACGCGTTTCCGTGGGGGAACTCTCACTAACTTACAATGGCATAAAGGCTGACCGGGTAGAAGTCGAAATGGAAGAGAATCCGGTACCAAGACGGGCTTGCAACAAGGAAAATGACACGCGGAGGAGTTGCATCAACTCAAAAGGGATACGATTGCAAAATGTAAGAAATCAGGGGAAAATGATGAAAAATAATGGGATTCGTTGGGAAGCAAATAAAATGAAGTGTTCGCACATCGATTATGGCAAGGCCGATCAACGCGTGTAGAAGGAAAGGGAAAATACGAAGTAATGTCAGAGAGTAAGAATAAAGCATCTGCAACAAATAGGGTATGAAATTCGGCATTCGGCAATACAGCTCTTCTCGGTCATTGAGGAAGCTAACATTTGTCGAAATTCAAATCCTAAGAGCAAGGAAAATTAAAATAAAGAAAATCATTTGCCTACGGTCACCTCATTCATATATAACCGATCACACAACCATCTGATGAGAAAAGGATTCCCAGAGAATCTTGGGTTATTTACAATGCCCGGTGGTAACTGCGGAAAAGGAGCCGACTATGGATGGAGGAGACTGAGAGGTACATGCAGAAACAGTCAGAACTCGTCGTCGGGGGGCAATATCGGCAACTGACGATCAATCAAAAGCTCTTCAATAGTAGACATTCATAACCACGATCCCCTGAAGAGGGATCACTATTACTACGAATCGATGGCGGATAATATATTGTCAATGCATACGAGGAAGAGGTCTATGAATTGAGGAGGGGCGTATGGAAACTGAATGGGCGCATTTCGAAAGGCTTTAGGTTTTCGAGAAGGGCAGCGCAGATGACGTCATACGCGGCGAGGTCCTCTCCATTGCATGAGAATTCGATGAAGGACTTTGTATTGTCGGGGATGGCCTCGGCCACGCCGATCTCCACTCCGAAGTTGGGAAGCGTCAATTTGATGAACTCTGGAGAGTGACCATGTAAAGTCGAAGAGTGGATATGGGTACCTTTCTGGGGATTGAGTTGGATGGCACTCTCGTTGTAGGGCATTTCCTGCTCGTCAAGGAGATCCCGCACCCGATTCACCAGCTCCGCTTGAGGGATGCAGAGGGTGAAGAACTACAAAGGAGGGTATTCGCTCTCTCTCTTCTCTCCACGAACCTTGTTAGTTGCCTCTGGGATTGGAATATTGGGGATGGGCCTCTCGGGCGTAGATGCATTGGAAGAGCAGCCGAATCCGTTGACTGGACTCGTTGGAGAAAATCCAATCACAGTCGCTGGTCGCTGACAGTAGAGGGCGTCCAAAGCCTGGAAGTCATCAAAATATTAAATATACAAAAACTGCAAAGAAATTTGAAGACTGGAAATGTTTGACTTTGATAAGAAATTTTGAAGACGGTCCTACTTCAAGAGTCCTTACCGATGCTTCATATGGCTGGGTGTCGAATCCAGCGGAGCTCGAGGAGCACCCGGGTGGAGGGCCGAGACTTCGGTTGTTCTCGTCTGTGATATTGATGGTGGGAGTGCAGGCAGACTGCAGCTGTGCCATGGCAGCCAACTCTGCTGGCGAATGCATCCCCGTCGGGGTGAAGGCCGAGTTGGAGCTGAGACACGTTCAGGAATGTTTACGTCAATGAGACTACCTCGGGATCCCCAGGGTGAGTCGACCGAGTTCTTGGAATTCGCGCTGTAGCTTCACAATGTCGTTGATGGCAGAGCCAGAACCTTCAAAGATAGTTGTTCTGTCTTCATTTAAAGATTCGATACCTTTGAGAGACGCCCTGTACATCCTCTCGAGATTCGCTGCTTGTTGTTGAGAGATGGTTGGACTGGCCCAACTGCTTCTCCTCTCGGCCCCTGCCGCAGGGTTCTTCTGGTAGGGCGTCTTGGAGTGGCGGGCAATGGGAGACCCCATGGCAAGAGGGGAGCCTCCCATCGAGTGCACTGTGTTGCGCTTGCTGCCTCCATGCTGGGCGAGGTACCTGGAATGACTTGGTGATCCCTCTTAATTCACCCATGTTCACCTCCGTCCTTCCTCTTCGATAGTGGGGGTGGCTGGATTGGCTGAGGAGCCGCCACCGGGACTGGCGGGAAGGGCCTGGCCCTGCTGCGTCTTCAGAATACCCGATAGGATCTGGCCGATTGGGAAGCACTCGGAGGCCGAGGCTCTTCGCTCGTCTGGAAGACAGTGGTTCAGTGACTGTTTTAAGGTAATGATCGAACAGTTAGGCACGGGGAGCATTCGTGCGAAGTCCATGAGGGGCACTTGCTGGTTCGGTGACACGGGAGACTGTACGAAACCAGGAAGGGGAGAGAACATTTGAGTCTGCTGGGCAGCGAGGGCTGCCAGTTGGACCTGAAAGAGATACTTGATGTCTTTTCTATTGTAAGATATACCTGCTGCATGGCAGCCTGGTGAATGGCAGCGTTGAACTGTGGCACTTGGGCCAAGAGGGGAGGGAGGAGTTGCTCGGAGTATCTGGAAAAGATCAATGAAGGTTGCGGAGCAGGATCTATCTACCTCCGATTGCTGTGTCTTTGCTCGTCGTAGGTAACGGCGTTCCTGAGTTGCTTCCGTCGTTTGTGGCGGAAGGAGGAGGAAGAGGAGAGGCCATCGGCATCCGAGGAAGAGTCATCCGAATCCTTGAGTGACTACTGACCACGGGGCCCAATTAATTCACTCACGTTATCCTCACTCGTCGATATATGGAGGTGCGCCAGATCTTGAGTCGGAATAGCAGTCACTATCGGCTCCGGGTCGACGTTGACCTATCAATATGTATTCGTTTCCTTCCCTTTGATTCCAAACTAAATACAGTTCTTCTAAAATGCTTTTTTTCCATCGCCGCATCGCAACGAGTAGTTTCAACCCCTCTGTTCTGTGTTGCCTAGCGTAAGACGACGGTGTCTATTGTTGGGCTGACACCATTCCAAAAATAACCGATCGCATTACTCCTTCTCTCTTGTCATCACTTTCGATCTGAGGGTAACACGCGCTGGTCACTAATCAAATGACAAAAATAGCCCCTTGGAGAGGTGAGAATGGATACCTTCCCACTGAGGATGCTGCCCCGACTTCCCCGTCGAGGGTGCTCGAGGAACTCGTTGCTCAGACTCGTCTCCCTCCTTTTCTTCCGTTTCAATTTGTCCACCATGATCTCATAGGTGGGGAAGATCGCACTGTCGTAGTTCTTCGCCGTGACCTCCTTCAATCGCTTCCAGTCGTTGCAGTGGAGGGGCAACAAACCTTGAGAATGGTCTCCTCGTTCCAGTTGGCTTGTCTCTGCATGACGGCGGCAACGGCGGGAACGAGGACGATCTTCTTGTCGGCGGAGGGGGAGGAACTGGAGGAGGAGGGCATGAGACTAGACTGCTTCTTCAGAGGCTGCTTCGTCGACGCTCCTACTCCGTGCAGAAATCTGAAAGAAGTATTATTCCTTGATCAGTGATCTTCCTCTACCGATGAGAGATGACTTTTGCGAGGGGAACTCGATTGTCGGGGTTGACTACGAGCATCTTCCTGAGGAGGTCCGAGCACTCTGCAAGAGTCCCTCCATTCGTTAGTGCATTCCTTCTCGTCCTCACCGACGGATACCCAGAAAGGAATGCGGAGTTGCCCTGAGAGAACGGCCCTCTTCAGCTTGTCGATCGACTCTCCCGGGAACGGGAATCCACCCGTGACGAGGATGTACAAAAGGACTCCGAGACTCCAGACATCCGCCTTAATTCAGAGATATTGCCTTTCAATCCTAAACTCACCCTAGTTAGCTCGAACTTGCATAAATTGAAGTTTGAGGCTATTAGAATTTCCCCTTTATATTCAAACGAATGCAACTTCTGTTCTTCGAATTCAAATGAGGGCTTCTTGAGAGGAACAAGAGTGCTTCTGTCCGAGAGAGTTTCTTCTCCTAATGCAGGCTGGGAGGTCTATTCTCTAGTCAAGACACTCTCTTCCCGCCTCGGATGTGCATTCCGAGCGTGCCTTTCCGGGAAGGAGACAACGTCTGCCACTCTCAACGTCACTGCGAATAAAGACCGAATGCGAACTAATTCGTGATGCGCCGAGGATGTGAACTATAGAGGCCTCGGCCGAGCATGTTTGAGTGACGTCAATGGGACATAGTATTCAGCGGCTGTCAACTTCTTGTTTCTCTCAATGATTGCCCAAATTCCGTACTTTTCTGTGCTATTCACCCTGCCACACGTGAGCAGGAATCGAACAGCAAGAGGACTCTGGCAATAATAATGACCTTGTATCCATCGTAGTCGTTGCCTAGGAGTAGCTCGGGGGCAGCGTATGGCGGGGATCCGCACCACGTGTTCAGCAAATCATCCCCCGCGCTCCAGGTATTGGAGAAGCCAAAATCTGCAAAGGGGCTTCTGTTATCGGGCGCCCTTTCCGGACGGATGCCCCCCTGATTCCTCGGGGGGCTTCTCGGCTCTTCTCACTTGATTAGCCCTGTTATGACGGGGAGGCACGTGCAAAGGGTGGCAAATACTCAGCAATCTCCCCCTCTTTCCTCCCTAATGAGCCCTCATTATGGAGAGGCAGCTGACTCTCCCAACCACTCCAAGACTGTAGCAAGAATCGTACTAGTCCCCAGGGGGGCCGCCGATTGCGTGCAATGTTTTCGATGCGATAATTAGGCGGTCTCCTGACACGAATTGTCTCCGACCGAGATGAGAGATCAAAATGATTGAACTCGATACCCTCTCTTGATGCGAACGATTTTTCAAGGTCTCCCCGCGACCATCGCAACATCACGACGAACCAATGAGTTTGACGTCTCCGTTTTTGTCGAGGAGGATGTTCTCGGCCTTGAGGTCGCGGTGGACGATTCCGTTGTCGTGGAGGTACAGGACAGCGGATGCCGCCTGGTGGAACCACTTTTTGGCATCTTCCTCTCCGATTCGGCCACGTTCCACCAGCAGATCTGGAAGTGTTCCTCTCCTTCAGTGTGAACAGTTCTCCATTCCAATTGGACATTCCACGGGAGAGGAGCGTCCTTCCACTCCACTGCTCCCGTTGCTGTGCATTGTTTTGCTTCCCCACTCATCTTCGAGTTCCGTAACCCGCGGGTGGCACTGACGCAGGCTCTCCCACTTTTATTATGCCACAAAAGTTGGTTAGAGTGCTCATGGTCATTGGATATTCCGAATTGTTCTCCGTGGTGACCTACCGAATAGTTCGCCTCCCTTGCAGTACTCTGTGACCATGTAGAGATATCGCTCCGATCGCATCACCTGCAGCAGGATCCTTTACTTGATTGTCCAAAACAATATGCTCATTCATTTCCACCTAAATCTTCTTACGCGACCGTTGTGAAATATGGCCGATATCATAAGCATCGGAGGAGATTCAGAGATAACAGGAACAAGTCGGATTGGATGCCCTCTCTGAAGCGGCGTCGAGGGCACAGGAACCATCGTGTACCCTTTCCACCTCTCATGCAACCCAATCACCTCGTAAAGTTTGACGACGTGTGGATGTTCCAGAGTCTTCATAATGGTGATTTCCCTCTCGATCTTGACCATGTTCTCGGGCTCGATGAGGGAGGAGTCGACGGCTTTGATGGCCACCTGCAGGGGAGGTTCATTAGCTCCCCCTCTCCTCTGCTCGCAACACTCGCAGCGCCTGCTCCCCCTTTCCACGAAGCAATTAACGCAGTCTCCTTCGGTAGATTCTGCTGAGCCGAGCAGGAAACAGCTACTTATCCACGGGGGAGCAGAGTGAATCAGCGAGGGCGGACGAATCAGTCAAAAACATACGAAGGATTAGCCCCCATCACTTCATGGAAATCATGACGAGAGAAAGAAGAGAGTACCTTGCTCTTGGCATGCTGGTGGTACGCGAGGTAGACGGTCGCAAAGTTGCCGCGCCCGATGGCCTTGGCGACGTTGTAGCATCCGATCTTGCGTAATTTCATCCGCCGTCGCACATCCTTGCGATCGTCCATCCACCCTCCTGCAATTACTGTCTCCTTCCCCTCTCCCAGAGGCCGCGATAAAGTGCGTCCAATCTCAGGGCGGATTCCCAAGAGGAAGACCAACGGAATCCCGCGATGACGACAATAAGGAAGGAAAACAAGGAATGATTGGTGGCGAGGGGCCGAGGGAGACGTCAAAGGTATGCAATTGTGGAATGAGGTGGCTGAAATGGGAGCTACCCCTTGGGGGGCGAGGGGCAACACTGACTCTCCGCAAACACTCGAGCACGCCCGCCCCAGTCCCGAGGGACTCACAACACTGCCATAATACACCCCCCCAGTCACTGTACACCCCCAATGACGATAAGAATCGTATATTTAGAGTGCCGGATTTCCAGAAATATCATACATGGATGCTTTGGACTCTGGCCGTGTAAGGGGCGGCCGCAATTCACGTGGGCCCATGATATGCGAGAGGGCGAAGGAGGAGAGAAGGAGGGGAGAGGGAATCACCAGGCGACGTCGTGAAAAGGGCCACTGCACAGGTTGAACACTCGAGAGGGAGAGAGATAGAGAGGGAGAGAGAGGGATAGCCAATTGATGGGAACGCAATTAGTCGACCCATCGACACGGTTGCCGGCCACGAGGAGAACCAAGGACAGGTGATACCCGATGAAATGCCACGGGGCAGTCAGGAGGAGAGTTGCGTTCATCCACGGTCTATCCGTCGATGGACGGGGCGTGACTGTTTACACCCCAGCCATTGCCCACACCCGACCCCCGGGCCCGCGCC
>JACMIG010000036.1:7669-61445 GCA_014805385.1 Levipalatum texanum
TATTTAACAAAAATCTTTTAAAATTAAAAACGCCTTTGTTCCTCTTACTCTTTGCCTAACGAAATTGGGTCAACAGGGGGGGGCCTTCCCCCCCCCCCCCATTTAAGTCGGCCACGGGAAGGCGATTACGCATATTCCACAGGTCCGTAAATTCCGGAACCGGATTTTACGGAATCGGTCCAAATTGGCCAAAAATGACTACCAATCGACGAAAAAATTATTTTAACCAAAATTATCCCTTTAGGCGGCCCCGCCGCCGAACGCGACGAGGTCAGCCTGGTTTTTTTATACTGTACTCATTTCTGATTAAATGCTGATAAGAAATTACACACACCTCAATGAAAACATCATCGTCCACATCGTTCGAATTGAGGAGAATCATTCGAAGAATTTCGTTGGGGAGGTATGGTAGTTGATCCTGAGCCAATCTCTCCTCAAAATGGGTGGAATAGATACGGGAAGGGAGATTGGACAAGCTTACCTCATGGCTCATATTGATTCGCTTGAGCTGATTGATGAGTGCAATGGCCCCTCGAATATGCTTGGCGTGATTCTATATGAATATGTCGCCTGCTATCGAAGCGCAATCACTGGAAAAGCGACTGCGCACTGACGTCGTTCACTCCCAGCTGCTTCTGGGAAAGCCGCGAGCACCTAAAAAAAGATCAATTACATTAGCACGCAATTAACATTTTTTTCTTTTTACACCAAGGACTGAAAACTAAATTGGCTCTGCCCCTGAGCTTGGCCTAAAAACGACAGTTGAAAAGATGGCCTCACGTTGCGATTGTTAACTTTCACACATAATTCTTCGTGAAAGAAATGCAAAGGTGCTCATTATGCGGTGATTGAGGTGCGAGGTCGCGAAAAAGACTCGAGACGGTCTCACGAACGGCTAATAGGAGAGAGTGCAAGAGAAAGAGAGAAGAGGTCGCGTCTCTCTCGAATCATCGATCAATGGTGGCTAGTCGATTAGAGGATACATACTATTATAGAGCAGGCAGTTCGATATAAATTATTCACGTTTTCAATTATAAATTGCTGTGAAAGCTAAACATAATTATTAGTGGCTGGGCATATTCGTAACTAGCCGAGCTGTGCATTTCTCTGTTTAGTACGTAGTTTCGTACTTTTGAGGGGGTCGCCGTAGTACAAAAATAATGACTCATGCGCGAGTTTCAGCTTTATTTGGTATGAATATTTGTCGATTCATTTTTTAACCAAGTAAAAATTCGTTGTATGATTCAGAATTGAAGATGGGAGCTTCCGAGTCGCGAAAAGCAGCAGCCGCAGTCCACGCACGCATTCCACCTGCGATGAGAGGAATAAAGACCGCCGAGAACATCACCTGGAACGAATTCGCCGCTTGTGTTAGAGAAATCAATGAAAGGTTTGCATTATTTTTACGCAGTGTTTTGTCGCCGTCAAGATATACTCAACCTGATTACTTGAAACTCCCTTAAATAAACTGCCTGTTGACATTATTATACCATTTCAGATGCAAGTCACTGAAGAATGAAAGAGACGAGTATTTTGGTTTCGGAGTCAAGAAAGAGACAATGGACGGCTTCGAACGATGGAAGGATACGGTTGAAGTCGCCTGCGTAGCGGTGAGTTATAAACATTTTGAGGAAAGAAGTAATACAATACGAGCCCAACCATTCTTGGAAAAATAAAGATTTCAAGAAACATAGTTTGCTATATTTTTCAAAGCGACATGGGTTATTCTGTGGCATCATTTTACTTCGACGATGTTTCAGATAGACTCATCAACACTTGGATACAAGTATCTAAAGACTCTAAAGCTGCGTTCGTTCCTCAACGTGTACTACGCATTTCGATTCACTTCGATTCTAGGCAAGAAAGAGGTACAGTATGAAGTGTTGATGTCGGAATAAAATTCTTGCAGGTTGATCCCGTAAAGGGAGAGTCTCTCCCGTCCACGTCGCGAGTTGATCCATTGGAAGCAGTTGCGGCTCCGAGGGGAGCGGCCCATCTGTGAGACAACCCACAATCTCATCCTCCTTGAAAACAAAAACAAAAATGCTATGTATCGGCGTCAGAAGTGATGAATGTTTTTCAGATCGGATGAGGAAAACTGTTGCCTGTGCTTCGATCGGCCACTGGATACCATTCTCCCCTGCACCCATGCCTTTTGTGGAGTCTGTATCCTGCAGTGGAGCGAGTACAGGCCACAGTGAGCACAGTTTTTCAATTCCCAAGCGAGAAGCGATTGAACTACGCTCGCTTTCGCAAGCGCACATTTGAACATACTACTGTAGTGGGCACAGGAATACAAGAAATTGAGCGAGTAACATATTAAAGGGTCCTTGCCACCGTGTTTTTCGTTACTAAACCGGCAGTGCGGATGGTTTCTTTCGAGCCCCACCCTTTAGTAACGAAACATGGTGGAAGTGACCATATAAATTATTGAAAAATGCCGTAAATATTGTTCGGATACTCGAGGTCTGTAACATGATCTTCTGAACGCAATAATTCCCAGTAGAGCGGAGTTCCTCTGAACAGCGGAAGTGTTTCAGATTCCTGTGTCCCCTGTGCAAGGCCCCCATCGAGCAGCCCCTCTCCGACGGATGGGAAATCACGGAGCGACCCGAGGAACAGGAAGTCATTACCTACTTCGAGCAACTCACCAAGTAAGGGAGCACTCTGCATACTCCCATGTAAAAAGAATAGTCTTGTGAACTTTTCGCATAGCAGCCTGTAGTCCCAAGCCGGAACGCATTCGTACGAGTATGCTTGTATATTATCATTGCCGAATTCCAAAGCAGCTCATTGTATCCATATACTCCTCAAACACCCTCCGCCCTTTGCCCGGTTTCATTTCCGCCTGAGCATCCACCTGACTCATGACTCGCAGATGCCCTTCCTCAAATTCAATTACCTGGGTACACTTTAATATTTTCCTCAAAATACGAGATTGCTACTCGTGCCACTTCCACTTCCTTGTCCCTTTGCCCTGGATGATGTTCGCTAGACATACAGTTGTCCCAGATTCTCATAACTTTTTCGATGTTTATCGGATCTGCTGCTAGCGATTAAACATACGGAGTCCTCTCTCGACAGTGTGACTTCGCTTTCTTTCAAGCAACAACTTTAGCCACACACAATGAGAATATGCCGCCGGGAGAACGTATCGAAGTGGTAAGGCAGAAAAATTTAGCGGATACAAAATAAAAAGAAGGGGTTGGATGGGGAGGGTCATCTTGATGTTGGGGGGGGGAGGTCGAAGAGGGGACGTTCACTTCCCTACTCGGGCTGCGTACATGAATCGCTTGCCAACGCGAGCGAAGTAGAGGGCTCTCTTGTCCATCTCCTGAGGGGATTCGTATTCGACGGAGTGAGGCACACTGCAAGGGGAAGCGTCGATGGTCACTTGGGAGGTGAACTGACATGTATCCGAGGTGTTGGTCGGATGCCCGCTTGCCGACGCGGGGGAAGGGGACGAGGAGGGCGGTGGCCGTGTTCAGCTGCGGCGACCGACCCATCCTGTGCATCTCTGCAACAATATCCCTTCTCTTTCATGCTTTCAGGACATTCCTACTACCTCCCCGTCACGTTCTAATCGCTTCCCCATTCAAAAGTTCACCTCTTTTGTTTTGGGCCTCGCGAGTTGCGTATGCTCCCGGAATTCCTAGATCACCCTTTCCGCTTCCCGAGAAGGCGGGTAATTTTAGAGGGGAGGCGCCACCGCAAAAGGCGAAATCTCGTGGGGACAATTCCAATCGAGTCCAAGCACGCAATGATTGTAAGAGAGGGGGAGTCTGTTGATCTAAAGAAGTCTCATTGAACATGTCATGTCTGCAGGTAGGTGACATCATTTCACGGTGCCATGAAACATGGTCGATCGGGCGTGCAAGGAACCCTGTGGAGCGGGAAGGAGGGAAGGGAAAGGGGAAGGAAGGAGTACCAACCGATGGTGTAGGACTGGGCGACAGTGGCGGCGACTGCGAGGAGGACGCAGCAGGGGAGGAGTACCCGCGAGCCGATCATCTTTCAAGCTGCAGAGATCCTCCCTTTCCACTCCCGGAGTTATAGAATACGCGAGTAGCTCGGAACAATGGAAAAGACAATCGCCATGCGAGGGTGGAGAAGTTCATTTGCCTGATGAGCTACAAGAAATACATTCATGAAGACGTGGTCTTTGTGCTAACTATGGGGACTGCAGAGAGGGCCAGACCAACCCACAGAAACCCACGAGCTCAATTGGTACCACAGTGGAGATTCGGGGAGGTTCTCGAGCAGAGGATCAAGGACCTATTCGGGTTGGGGGAAGGAATGGCGGAAGCAATTGAAACAACTCGCCCGCAACGTGAGTTCGGAAATGGCGAACACTCGTGTTTCGGGTCGAGGGACATGTTTCCGATGGAAGGGAATCGTTCTGAGTAAAGGAGAGAGCCGGGAGGCAGGCGCTGGAGTGGAAACGGTAGCAGCAACAGAGAAGGACGCCCGACTAGGGTTGTGGACGAGGACTCCGCCCTTTTAGAGTCCCCGAACAACGGGAGCCACCTCCTCCACCAATTTCCGGAGGCTCCTCCTCCAGGTGAGAGAAGGGGCGGAGAGGGGGCGGCTGCCGTAGGTTCCTCGTCTCTGACAGCGCAAGTCCGGAAAGGAGAGGAGACAACACTACGAGGGCCATGGACAGATTAATTCGGATACCGTACTCCCCCTCCAGGCGTCATAGTAAAGTACACGCGAGAGAGAAGAAGAGTCAAAAAGGAGAGAGAGGATGCTCCACCCTCACTCGCTCGTCGTCCGTCTGTGGTCTGGGACGTCGTTAGCGTCGTCCGCTGAATGGGGGGCAGCCCCTTTTGAGTCTCCTCCCCATCGGATCAAGGCCCCATTATTCTTCGCAGTCGGTCGTGACACCGGAACTGAGCTGGGCCCTCGTTGTTTATCGGGAGGAGTCCAAATAGGGTCGTCAGTGGCTCTTCCTCCCAGCACTTCTTACGCACACAAAGAGAGCTGACGCCAGTGGCTGATGGGGCCGAGTAATCAGGGAGATCCGCGTGAGGGTGGACCCCTTCCGCCCCTCCCCCTCGTCATGTTTCGGCTGCAGATCCCGATTCGGCATCCACCCTCCACCCCGGACGAGGAGATCAGAGATGGCATCATGGCTCCTTTATGCACACAACAATGCCAAGGAAATGGAACTAGCAGGACCTAGACTAGTGGCTGCGAATAAATACTACTGGGATATATTTACATCAAAGTGAACGCAGAGATTCTCACTCTGCAGCCGTTGCTGGGAAATCTGTACACGGCAATGGATAACAACAAATCATTGGAACACAGTGCAGTCTGGGAGAAGGGAAACGGGTACAAAGTGAGGGTTCTCGTGTGAATGAGATATGTTGTGTTGTCTATGCTGTGATGGGAGCTCCGATCCTCGGCGGCTCCCCGCCAGTCGCATGCGAATAGGCATCGTTCGCCTTCAGCAGATCCGACAGGATCTTCAGCAGAGGATTCGAGTTTTCGAGTGACGAACACTTGTCACCCGAACGGAAGAGACCTGGAAGAGAAGATGCACTCTGAGATACGGTAGGGGCTCTTCCACCTATGCAGCATCCTCTCCAGAGCAGATGGACCTCGCCGTTGTTGAGGAGGAAGTTGGTGCCCTGGGGGCAGGCATTGAAGTTGCACGGCCTCTTCTCCAGCGTCTGGCATTGATCGTCCTGAAGAGAGATGCAATTAGCGTGCGGGAGAAGGGAAGCAAGAGTTGCGAGGAACAGCGGACTCTAGACTATTCGATGGGCTCACAATCTGCGTCACATTCCCCCACGCAGCAATTGAACTACTGGCCGACGACTAAGTGAGAGGTCACTCTGGATTGCATCGGAATGTGTTGACCCGAAATCGTTTGCTTCTCTCAGAATACTTGAGCAAGATTCATTCCTCTGTCTGCTATTCTGCCTTCCGTCATCTCAGTCTTCGTTACTGACTTCAGAAGACAACAGCTTGGTTCACCTTGTCGCATGCCCTCTTCCTCGTCCTGGATCCGCATCCTCCACACTCCTGGGAGCACTCCCCTTCCCACTCCGACCATACACCGCATCCACAGTCTGCAACGCGTCCTCTTTGTGCCCTCTCAACATCAACTACCATGCACTGGGATGTTTCCTCCGGGCTCTTCCTTTCCTCCTGGGATGAAGCCTTTCGTAGTCTCGATTACGGGGCGCTGAGTCGTCGTCGTTGGAAGAGTCTGAAAAATGACACCCTCTCAAACATTGAGAGTTCTCAATCTTCGGTTCGAGAGCAAAAGACTATAGTATACTAACGGTTGTGATGGTAGGCGGGCTTGGCGGGGCTGTGGGTGGTGGAGGAGGAGGGAAGGTGGGTAGAGTGAAGGGAGGGAGGGTGGGTAGGGTCATGGGCGGTGGTCGAGGGGTGGATGGCATAGTGAAGACAAGGGGCGGCCTCGTTGTCGTCACTGCCGTCACCATCACGGGATGCCTCTGAAAGTGGCCCCCACTTGGAAGTCAATCCAACCATGTTTCCGGCCTTCCACTATTCTCGGCTCTTTCCTCTGCCCTCTGACGCCATCATCTATGAAGGTTCAAATACATAATAATATTTGACCAGTGCCTCTTCAAAGGCTCATGGAACGCATTGGCAGTGCAAACAGAGGGCTCTTCATTAAATGGGCCTCCTCACCGTCACGGGCTCGTCTCCTCTGTCACTCCAGAAACGGGCACGGAATCCCTTTCCGGCGCCACCGAATCCTCGCATGAGGATCATCATCTCGTTGGAGAAGGAGACGAATGGTTTCTTTGGGTGGCCAGGACAGCAGAATCTGAAGCCGAATAAGTAATGATATCGACGAGGCCTGAAACCTGGCGCCAGTGAGGCGGAAGTCGTCTTGGTATTTAATCTCGACGTAGGACTTATCACAGGAGTCCTCGCAGAGGGCGAAGTCCATCTCGTCTACGAATTCGAAGAAGACACGTCCTCCCGGTTCAGCCTGCAGGGACGCCGGAAGTGGACCCCCTCTACTCCACTCTTCTATGAGCACCAGACCACGAAATCGGGCAACTTGTTTTGAGGGTGCTCGAAAGAAGTACAAGTGGTCGTGCCTGGAGCATCCAGTAGCATTCCACGTTGGCGGGGTAGTAGTGAGGGTAGTTCGGAGAGGAAACGAACTGCGGGGTCTTGTTCGCCTGAGAATGGCACGGTATTTCTGGCAGTTGATACAGTAGGAACCCTGAAGACTCCTCCGCAGGGCCCCGTGGATAGGCGAACGTTGGCGCAGAGAGTGCCCGCGAGGCCGTCGGGACACATGCAGGTACTGCAGTTGTTCGGGTGCACGTAGCCACCGCGCTCAAATCGAACACTTCCAAGATATTCCCCTTCATCACTGACCTGGCAATTCGGAACGGGCTTCTGACACCGATCTTGGCAATCGTACGCCAAATTAATCTGAAATTATCCAAACGTACAGGAGGCAGAAATAGACCCTACAGCTTCGAAATCTAGAAAAGCTGGGCCAGCTCGTTGACCAATCGTTTTCTGCAGATTTCTGTCGTTCGTTCGAATAGTGGGAATGTAAGGATCTGTGGCGAATCCAAACGCTCCGTAGTGCATCACAGAGCCTGATATGAAGAGGTGAAAACTCTTTCACCCAAGTCTACCTGCATCATACGGCAGTCCGAGGAGGTCCGCGTGCCCGTCATCGACTGGCTGGAAGTTGTTCCATCGACTGATGGGTATGTTGTTGTAGTTGACTGCTATGTAGCGCTCCTGGTCCGGACGAGCCTGCTCGTGGAAGATGCCTGAATGACAATGGTATATTTCCTCCATCAAGTTCTAAATCATGGCCCTTAAAATAAAAAAATCCCACCCAATGCATGTCCGATCTCATGGGAGATGATACCGACGACATCACAGCCAGGAGTGGAGATCGAGACTCCCTGCATATTTCGACTTCCACTATACCATCCACATTGAACACACCTGTGTTCCTCCGATCCTTCCCACGAACGACGAGCATCCACCACCATCGTAGAACTCAAGCCGATCCACCGTTGGTCCGTTCTCCTCGAAGCGAATGCACGTATTCCTCTGCCACAGGCGCATCGCTGTTCTGAAATGGTTTCTTAATTTTCCCCAGCTACTCAATCACCTAATTCTGTTCCTCGTCTCCGGAGGAATACTGCCGTCGAAGTCAAAGCTAATGGCTTGTCCTTTCTTCCATCTCTTGTACAGCGGCGCCTTTCCGACCTGGATCTCGTCAATAAAACAAGGCGAAGAAAGTTTCACTTTTCGCTTTGCCCTGGTTGATGCTCGATTGAGACCCTCGTGAACTGCTTCGATATCGCGGGCGATTTGATCCACTTGGCCTTCGGAGAGGTCAACATCTCCCTGAACATCTTGCTACACTTGTTCGAACAAATCAATTTACCTGGAAGTAGTCTTCAATATTGTTCACAGCAAGTTCGTCGTGGTGCCCCTTCTCCTTGGGATCTCTCCGAATATCAGCAAAGAAATCAACGGCAGAGTCGGATTGGATCGCTGATTGCTGCCTGATGATTCATACCTCGCTGCAAGGAAGATTAGATCCACTAACCTTTCGGTTTCTTCATTCAGCAGCTTCTTCACTTTATCTAGACTGCTTCTCGACGCCTTACGAACCCTTTCGCCGTTGGAACCGACTAATAAAATCAGCAAGAGTATTGCATGCATTTCTGTGATCTGCAATCAATGTTCAAATGGTGATGAAGGATATCCCGTTGACGTCGAAGACAATAAATCATGAGAGAAACAAAGCAATTCCGCGGAGACATGACAGGTGGGATTGGATAATGCATCAGAGGGAGTACGGGCTACTCGAGACGAGATCTCGGAGGGAGAGCCGATGAGCTAATCAAAGCATTGCCTCTAGCGCGCACTCAATAGTCGACAACTCTCCCTCCTCCCCACGGGGGGCAAACCCGTTCCCTCCCTCGGGTGAATATGTCTTAAGGGCATCTTCCTCAGTGTCGCTTTCATTCACCTCCGACCTCGGCTGATTCATGAGCGTTGCCCCTCTACGTGTGTATCTCGTATCGCTGTTTCCTACGTCATTACCTTTTCAAGACTCTTCTTTCCCATGCCATTCGGAGTTTATCGTCAATTCTAGTGTGTCCACAGTGCACCTTCCTCTTTCGGTCTGTCCTCGAACTCAGCTTATTCCGTCTTAGTCACTCTCGTCATGTTACAGACAATGGGGATGAGTCAGAGTCTTCAGGGACAGCATCAAGTTTACTTTACAACAGCCACTGGCAGCTGCAGCAAAGAGATCCGAACCACGCTCGAGTGAACACTGCTACGACATTAGGACTGGGGAGCGATATCTTTCCATATAAATGGTGAATGGTAGAGGACTGGTCGTTGCAGGAGTTGGGGGAAAGGGCGATGGGTATGCGGCTGTTTTCGTTGGAGAGGTGAAGCTACTTCCCTTTTTTGGCTGCGTCCTGAAATTATTAAATGGATAATGTTTTGTGCCAGAAAAGTGTTTGAGTCACTGGCGCCGTCTCTATGTTCAGCCTGGATGAGTGCTCGAGACGAACACTCGAGACTGCTTTAGTCAGAGTCCACGAGGTTATCAAATGATCATCAATACTGGGGGGCAGCACAACTTTGCGTGCAATAGGAGAGATATGGGTTTCTCCACGATTTCATACTGTTTCGTTGGTTTGACAGAATTAGGGGCGTCGTTGAATCGGACTTGTAATGAATACCTGTTCCTTTGCAGCGGCGTCATCCGCCCGTGCGATCCTCAGTGCCTCCTCTCGGTTCATCGCCAGGGCGTCCGACAGAGAGATCGACTCCCCCAGGATCTTCTTCATCGACTGCAACTTGCCCCATGTGTTTCAGTTACGAAAGCAAACAGTCCGTCGCACCCTCAAGCATTCTAGTGATATAAACTCAGGCATTCTAGTGATATAGAAATGGTACTAGGCAAGCCGCGAGGGAAGGGGAAGTACAGACATTCTTCCAGTGGTCCGCGGCCCGCTTCTCGGGCGACATCTGAAAATATATGCTCTAAGAAACGGGCAGACAGAGGGCGAGAGCATGCAGGGCGAGGAGACGCAGACACTCCGTCGACGGCCAGTGGAGACGAGGACCCTGTGCTGTGAGAGTGAGAGGGCATGCAGTGACGTGCGAGGGAACGAGGGGAGGGGACACCAACACACCTCTGACTTAGGAGCCGCCTTTTCCTCCTGAATTTGGCTTGATATCAGAGGAACGGACTATGAACCTTGACGCCGCATCCTCCGTTTGCCTTGTCGCACATGAT
Organism: Levipalatum texanum; assembly: GCA_014805385.1. Classification (NCBI taxonomy): domain Eukaryota; kingdom Metazoa; phylum Nematoda; class Chromadorea; order Rhabditida; family Diplogasteridae; genus Levipalatum; species Levipalatum texanum. The sequence continues at coordinate 17,964 of JACMIG010000036.1, forward strand.
TTCCTGCGAGAGCGGACGAAGAATTACCTGCCTGAATAAGTCCATGCTTTTGTTACTGGAATTCGCGTCATTGACGGATATATGGATAAGGCTCGATGAGCACATAACAACGGAAAAAGCAACGGGGTCTGAATCATGATGTCAACAGAGGAAGAGCTTCGAACGGAAGCGATATCATTTCCATTTCCCCGAAGCCCCGAAATGGATCCCGTGGGTCTGCGAATATCAGCCATAAGAGACTAGAAAGCGGCGTTCCTCGTCAGAGTCATGAAAACAACTGCGAAGAGAATGTATTGGAATCTCAAGGGAGATATATTTATCGTAAAGCGTCGATATGTTTATAAGTGAGCACATAATAGAATGGACGCATAATAATCTCACGGTTAGCAGCGGCGAATACGAGGACGGCAGGGGAGAAGTCCACGTTGGCTTCTGGGGGGAGAACGAGGGGGCTTACTGACTACCAGGAGAGGCCCTCAGGGGGCGGGGCCTAATTGCCCGTGAAATAAGGGATACGATTGTCTCTATCCCCTCCCTCTCCTCCAGAAGGACCTAGAGGAGAAGTGGGAGAGGCTATGTGTTTTCTATACAGGCAATGAAAGCAAAGCAATGGGACACGTAGAAAGAAGGGACAATTCTCTCCGGGAGAAACTCGGATGGAGACAACGAAAGGTGTCCCGCTTATTGATCATGAGAGGTGGAAGGGAGGAGGAGGGGTGTCTGGAAGTGTGGGATAATGAGGTGGATTCTTAGGAAGGGAAATATCAGGGACGGCCGAGAGTCGACATCGGAGGAGACCCTCTCTGGAGAGTCGAGATCTGAGAATGAAATTAAAGGGGAAGGCACTCCAGTGACTCACTTCCCGTTGCAGCTTCTTCATGATATCCTGTTGGGTGAATATAATGGAGTCCCTCTCTCGGATGTCGTACTCGTTCCTGAGGATGCGATCGTCCCACTGCAATGTCCTCCTTGTTGTCGTTGCCCCGTGCGAGAGTCTGTCACTCTGCCGTCACTCTATTTCACATAGCGCAGTTGTATTCCATTAAAGTGATGTTATGACCTTCTTGAGGAGCTCGGAGAGACTCCCCGACTCAACGATTTCCTTCTGTCGATCTAACTGCCTTTGTACCTCGTCCAGTTCGACGGAGAATAGCAGCTCCTGCAGAAGGGGACCTTCTTCCTCTTCCCATTCCTCTTGTCATGCAACCATAAATCCAAGCCCCCTACGGCTGCATCGAACCTGCCATCATCCCTCAGCAGGAGAAGGAGGACCGAAATACGACTGCCGGAAACTATTCTCATCTACTACCGGATAGAGAAGCTCGCGCGCTGGGAGAGGCTTGTGGACAAGCAAAACAATTATGGGTACTGGATAGATAAACCAGGAACGCTGGGGGCAATAGGAAGAGTAATAGTAACACCCTAAAATGCGACTAAATTGGATGTTGGAACGCGATGAGTTCCGTGAGGGAAGAGAGTTATGCCCACTCGTACCTTTCGCCGGTGTTCCTCCTTCTCCTGTGTTATCCTCCTCCTAAGTGAGTCCATCTCCTCGACGGCCCTCTCCCACGCGACGTTTCTCTCGTCGTTCTTCTCCCTTTGGATATCGAGGTCGTCCCTGCAGATCACACACATCTCCACACAGCCATCCCAGTCCACCCAATATCATGTCAATGCTTTACGACATGACCACCTGGATCACTTCAAATGGCAGACGCTCGTACCGTATATTCTCGATGATTTCCTTCTGCCTCATATTGGCGGCCTTTGCAGCCTCCAGTGACTCCTGAAATAATCACAATAAAAATGTTTCCTGTGCCCCGAGATTGAACGTGCTCGCGCACTATTCGCCATGTGCAAGGGCGTGCGATAAATGAGTCCAGAGACTGTTGATTGCTTTCTGAGAACGGAAGAGTACAATTCACTTTCCTTTGAACGCCTTACTCTATTGAATATGATACTCAAGTAAGGCGAGGGACCATACATTAAGTTTCTTGATATCCTGATCTCGATCGAAGAGATCTCGCTCGATCTTGAGAATGTATCGGCTCTTCTCATCCACGAGGCGATTCATCTCTTCCACCTCAGAGGAGAGGCACCCGAACTCCTGACAAGATGAGTCTGCACAAAGAAGATGACAAGAAGGGCACCTGCTCCGCCTCCACATCAATCTGGTCAATGTAACTGTTGAGCTCATCCACTTTCTGCTTGTAGTATATCCGCTCGTTTATTAACCGCTGAAACAGAGTTTCTTTTCTCTGCTTTCAGCCTTACAAGTAGGCAGGAGCCATTGAGATCAGTCAGGCACAATTCCAAGGACACGAGCTCACAGGAGCTAAGCTAAGGAATTAACCACGATGTACCTGGGCGTCCAAATCTCCCTTGAGGGCATGTGCTAGTTGCAGTTGCAGTTCTTTATTGTACTCGAGGAGTTGTTCGAGTTGATCATCGATGGGAAGGGGCTGGGGAGGGAAACGACGAGTGGCGTGGGTCACGATGTCAGGGAAGCCTGAAGGATCGTCATCAATCACAATTTCACTGATACTGTCACAACTTCCTAATCTTCAGGCCGTGATCTCGAATGAAAGAGGGAAAAGATGACAACTGACCATTGGAAGTTCCTGGATTGGCGATGCCGGGAACTCCAGTGAGTGCCCCTCCATGGAAGGTTGTCTTCTCTCCCGGCACTCTCATCACTGCCACGTCGGGAGCGTTCCCCTTCTAAACCGATTCATGCAAGTCGTATTCATCGAGTGTAGTCAGAAGTTCAAGAGACACGAACATTCAGAGTGGGAGCTCATTTTCGAAGTTTTTTCCACTCAGATGAACACATCTACCGCGCACGGTTCTCATCGCTTACAGGGTGTGGCTCCCAATTTCGAGGACACGAACATATATTCTCGCGCGCGCTGACGCATTGCCAATTGGAGGGAGGGGCACCTCTCATTCCACCCAAACATCGCAAACTTTTATTTCGCGTGTTGTCTTTCAAACAAACTGTAGCGAGTACTCGAGAAACGTTCTCAGGGGGAAACTACAACAATGGGAGGGCTGTTTGTTTTTCGGACAATCTCGAGGGGGACGCCTCTTGACTGCGAATTGACGGAGTGGTTCGTGCCCCCGAACGGAACTGTATTAGTGGGAGGAACGCGGGGTGCGAGAATGTGGATGGCGGCCAATATGGCGGAGGCGCCTCCAGGGGGCGAAGGGTGAAAGGGAAGGGAGGAGGGAGGCGCCTTCCTCTCATTCACCCTCCTTGATTATCGCTCACAAAACACTCGTAGGTACGGAGGAAGCGTGGCTGCACGGCTTTCACCCTTTGACGGCTGAGCTGCGAGTCGAATTGTGACAAGTGGCCATGGAGGGGAAGAGAAAGAAAAGGAGGAAAGGGCCCTTGGAAGGGGATGACGAAAAGATAAGAACGGCCATGATTCAGATTCGAACACTCGCGAGTATCAAAGGGGAAGTGGAGTTGTCCCTACGAAATGTGCGCGAGATTCCATGACGCCTGTTTACTCTACGGAAGAATCCTGCAGACGACGGGGGCGTCTCTTGAAATCTCTTCGATCACTCGTTGACAATCAACGTCGATGAGGGAGGGGACCACCCACCGCAGCATAAATCTCCTCCTCGGGCCAGGGCGACGACCCTCGGTGCCTGTGGCCGTTGGCTGCCATCTCCTCCCTATGAAGGTCCGAGAGCCCTCGCGTCTCCGGCTCTGCGCTACTGCAAGGGACGGAATATGGACACTGCACGAGTTCCCGATGAGACTGGTCCACTCCTCCTCCTGCTCTTCATGCCGAGACGGAGAGAGAAGGAAACCAAATAAGAGCTACTGCTTTGACGCGTCGTAAACAGCGAAAGAGGCGCCTAATTGAGTCTCCGATGTTAAGGAGAGACGAAAACAGAGATGAGTAACGGAGGGAGCGAGATAAGGGATGGGAGGTACCTGAAGACGGGTTGGCCCTCCGCATCCAGAATCAGTTCCATTTGCTTGTTATGGCGGAGGGAGGGAGTGGGACTGGGGGTGATCGTGCGCTCGCTCCCGTTTCCGACGGAGAAGTAATGCTGCAGGAGGGGGATACAAGGAGGAGAGGGTTGGGGGCACCTGGGAGTGCTCGCTGAGGGACGACGAATCACACGAAGAGTTGGTGACAGTGAGGCAGACGCCCTGAATCAGCCAATGGGAGGGGCACTTTGGCAGTTCTTCGAAATGAACTACGGGAGGAGGAGCGGGGGAGGATTTGAGAGAGTTGTATATACTGAGAAGAGGGCGATAACAACGAGTACGGCGGCACAGAAACATCTACTGGGTGGAGATGCCAAGAATGGACGAGTCCCATCACCGCCCCCCATCCTTCCCTCCGACCCCCTCCTCCCTCCCACACTTAACCACGAAAAGACATACTAGTAAATGGATCGGCCACACAACTCGATCTTCCCCCTCGTGCCTCCTCCCAAGGTAGTACTACTGCGAAGAGGCTAAGATCGCTCGTTGGAATTCGTGAGGGTGAAGCATTGAGGTGGGCACGAGGGCTGAAGAAGTGCGCACCTTTCCAATGGGATGCGGGGAGAGGGAGAGGAAGGGCCTCTCCCCTTCCTCCTCCTCCTCCGACGTCGCCGACAAAATGATCGAGGCCTCGATGCTCTCCCGCGATCCCGGCATTGTCACCCTGCAACAATCGAATCATTCAATGATCTTGGAATAGCAATGGGGGAGAAAGGCGTAGCCCTTGACAGTGTTGGTAGGGAAAGGGGCGATCGAAAAAGCCATTGTGCCAATGGTCTAATCGTATCAATGACACAGGGGAGGAAGGGCAGTGCCCCTCCCACGCCCAGGACGAGGCCCTATCACATCACTCATATACTTGCTTAATGTCTTAGCAGGTTTGCACTCCCGCTCGGCGACACTCCCAATTTGCGTGGAAGGGCCAGAAATGGGCAAACAGTAATATGGAGGGAATGCTTGATCCGTCCCCTGAGATCAATAGGGGAAGAATAGAGAAGGAGAAGGGGAAGATAAGCACACTTTTCACCCATCGTAGGGGAGGAATAATGCAGTGCAAGCATCGATAAGGAAATGTAAAGGGAGGGTCTCCCTAATCCGAGTGGAAAGGAGAGGGGAAAGGGCGGGTAATTAGCAAGTGTGTCGCTGATACACTCGCCCGCCCTCTGACGTTTATGAATGCGGATCACAAAATGCACATCTCAAGTGGCGGTCTCAGATGCCATTTCTCCGTCGAGAGGAATGAAGTCGAGCGGAGTGTTCCTGCGGCGCCTTCCCCCTGTGTACTCCACGGATTTGCACCATGCCGCCATCGACACAACAACAAGGGAGACTACCGTTTGAACCAAATCCCCCCTGAACCCCCGTCGTTACTATTCTCGTTCCCCTGTCGACTTGTATCAACTCCCACTGTCTCATCAGAGAGAGTCTCCGTGCAAGCTCGGGATGGGGGTCATCCACTCTCGCCCCTCCCCCTTATGAGGTCAAGGGAGGGAACAGCTGAGCCTCTCCCCCTCCCCTTCCCCTCCCATCACTCTCGCCCCCCACCCACAAGGAGTCCCCCCTGAGACAGTGCATCGGGCATTGATTGGCATCATCTGTGTACACTGCCCCCTGCCTCCTCTCAAGTGCTTTCTCTTCCCTCCCGGTCTCCATCCTCTACGACAATGTTCTCCTCCTCGACTGCAGTCCACTCGTTCCCTTTACGACCCCGATCCCCGTGCCCCTCGCGTCCTCGTTGACAGCTGCGGGCCAATATCTGCGAGTCGTTCCATCCATCCCGCCCACCTCCAATATATGCCAGCAGCTTCTCCTTCCTCCCTTTCAATTGAGTGCCCTCCTCCGCCCCCCTCAACGGATCTTCGGATAGTCGAATTTGTGTTTGCGTGGTAGGGAACGTCGCATTCCTCATGACTGCATTAGAGATCGTCTCCAGTCATGCCTGGCAGAGCTGTTTTCGCTGTCCTGATTAGACGAAATCGCACGATTTACTCGTATTCGCTCCAATTTCCTCAGTGGCGTAACCAGCCGATCTTCAGAATGGGTCTCTTCGACAAGCACGCCGGGAAACTCGTCTACATCTCAGACCGGCAGCCGTATGAAGACTGCATCGAGGATGAAGAAGGTACCAGTTTATACCATCTGACTAATTATCGCGGTAATTAGCAGCAGACCTTTAGAACGTTAAATACTTCAAGAGCAATTATACAGAGATTCGAGTGCTCCAAATTATCGTGGTTATTGTTGTGGTGGTTTCCTGCTAATCATAGTGGAACGCGACGGGATTGGCTTTGCCTGGCTGGACCCACTTTCAGTAATGCGGGGAGTGCATAAAACGTTGCTACGACCTTTAATCTCATAAGATTTGCGCGGTCGTTGTTATCGGTAGTTGTGACTAATGCCAGCGACTTCCTCACTTCCTCCTGTTTGACTAATCAGTCAGCTCGCATTTTGTGTTTGCCAAGGAAGCTTCGTAATCTTGAGACGGAGAGGAAGGTACCATGTACTATGCCACTGTGTATTGTCAAGCGCCCAAGCAATTCTAACTTATCGATCGGGAGTCAAAATGTCAGCTACCTGTATCTCCGGAACAACAAGAGCTACGAAATTGAAATTTGCAGGCTTCGGTTGGAATCCAGGTCCAACTAGTATGCAAAATTTCAGCTTCGTAGCCCTTTTTGTTCCGGAGATACAGAAGGGGACTATGAGATAAACACAGTGTCGCGGAACGGGAAATTAGAATTGCTTGGGCTCTAGACAATAGACACTGAGAGTTAGTAGCGTGCACGACACTGAGAGATAATTATGCGCACTATTAGGTAACATAAAAATAAAAATTCCAGAGGACTGTCCACAACTACCATCAACTAGCAAGGAAGGGGAGGATGAGGTGGATCGTCTTCCCGAGTCCTTGGTTGTGACCAACTTCGACCTCGTCTTCTATCTCTTCGCCGCTGCATCCTACGTTGCTGACGTTGTATCGGACTTCGTCGTCGCATACACTCACTACTCCGAAGGAAGAGTATGTTTTTCTATTTCATGCGTAGACAAAGCCCAGGAAATTACTTTTATATTTCTTTTCTCACAGAACTTCTCAAAAGACAAAAAAAACTCACTCGCAGGTATGGTCCGGGATCTTCATCGCGGTGTTCTCGTTGATGCCGTCGCTGATCCTCAACCTCGTGTCCTTTATGTGGATGCTCGACGACGAGTACAAGTACAGGCGACAGAGGAGACCTGAAGGGAGACTCAATCTTGGCCTCACTGCCAGGGGAATCCTTTGCATTTTCCAGGTAATTAATTGCGTAGTTCATTTAGCGATTCTTCACCGTGTCATCTTCGTACACGAATTCATGAAAACCATTTCAGTTGGCGCCTCTGCTGTATTATTTCGAAGCGTTTCTCTCCGCTCGACAAGCCATGAACGCCAGAACAGCGCAGCAGAGAAAGACTCACTTCAAGTGCATGGTTTCGTCCGAGAGAGACGCCACTCTTCTGCGCTTCTTTGAGGTCAGCCTATGTGCACTGAATAATTGAAATAAAATTTTATAAATTTTTGTTCTGCTAATTCATCTCAATGTTGTTTCGAGAACAAAATGAACAACTTACAGGCTTACATCGAATCGGCTCCTCAGTTGATGATTCAAGGATTTCTGCTGTCCGCGTTTTTCTATGGGCACGAGCAGCAACTTCCGATTCCCCACTGGGGTAAATCTAAAATACAATCATGTCCGGAAAAGAAAAATAAAATAGCGTAAATGATGAACCTTTTTGCAGTGTACACGCAGAGTGTGTCGGTATTGCTGTCGCTGGTCTCCGTATCGTGGTCGGTGTCCATCCAACACAGAACTCTCCGCCTCTCCCGTCCGGACAAGGCCAACATCCAACTCAACGAGTCTCTCATGCAGGTTCGGGAAAAAATAGCAATCCGGAATACTAATTTTCTTTGAAAACTAGCGCCGCATTTTTATAAATCTGTAAAATAGAACGACACAAGTCTGTAAAGAAGAACGCAGGTTGTACTAGTTTGGTATTTAGTGGAACGGAGAATAAATGCACTTGAATATTTACAGTTAAGAGATTCGAAATTCTTTCTTATTCATTGAACATTTAACGTGATTATTTAAACCCTGTAACATTTTACCTTCAGCTACTGTGGCGTGCCAGCACAGTGATATCCCGCTACCTCGTCTTGATCTCATTCGCCCTTGGGAAGAGTGTATGGATCGTCCCCTTCATCGCGGCTCACTATGCAGTCTCCGTCATCCACATCGCTGCATTGCAGGTGATACACATAAAAAGAGATTACCCTGCGCAAAACAAAGATTAACGTTTGCAGTAAAAGTTACCTAAAAGAAGAGAGAATATTCCAGTGCAAAGTCAACCATAATTTATTTACTTCCTTTGCAGTCGATCTCCGTTGGAAATTCGTGCATGGAAGTGGGTCTCATCCTGGTTAATGGCTGCGTTCACATCTTCACTCCCTTCAACATGGCTGACGGTCCCACTCGATGGCGATACACCGTCGCTTACGCTGTCGAATTTGTTGAGGCTTGCGTGAGTTCATTTTAAATTTATTTTCCAGCCCTCCCGGTTGACAATTAGAAGGTCTGAAATAATGATTGTTTACAGATAGTGTTCGCTCTGATCCTTTCTGATCGCAGCTTCACATTCCGATACAAGGTAAGCACATCCCCATAAATGATGATGATGTGTCCTTTAGTACCAGTTTGCCGTGGTGTCTTTGTTCTGCTTCGTCGTTGGAATCGGGGCCATGGTCGTCTACTACCGCTGGTTCCACCCCAACAATTGGAATGGAATGTATGATTTTTCAACAACTTTCGGAGCATAATTTAAAATATCAAATATTAAATAATTTTTGCAGGATAAAAATCGCTCAGACGGATTCCGTACGACGTGTGGAAGCTGGACAGTTCAGCAAGAAGGAAGAGGATGTTCTCGTGAAGCCAAAGGGACATCCCACGTTAGCTCCAAAGGAAACTTCGGCCCTTTGAGACCAAATTATTTTTTCTTTTTGAAGTCCTCGAGAATGTCATATTAGGCAAACACTTCGAATATGAATTCACACGCTCCGGGAGGTGTGAATGAATGGTGCTCGTGCGGTGCTTCGTGAACAGGCCGTTTCACTTTCTTTGCGAACGGATAACCACATTATTACCCTTGAACTATTTTACCTACCAGTGAATTCCATTTATATCTTTTCCGCTTTGAAACCTGTCATACACTAGCATGAACATCATCATGAACTTTAATGGATATCGTTCAGTTCTCTTCACTCGTGCCATTCGTCAACCGCTGACTTGTTGAATTACCTCTTTAATCGCATAAATACTTCTATTCCAACTGCAGGTTCTATTCAGTTCTCGACCCACATTCATCATAAATGCGTCTGTACTTCGAAACTGGACACAAGTTGTTACTGCCGAGTCATTGGCAATAAATGGAGCAATACAACACAAGAACTCGGACAAGGTTGAATGAAAGGCAAGGGGGGATGAGTGGTGTTCGAAAAGCAACGCGAGTACTTGAGGAGAGGTTCCCTTTCTTCATGCTTGTCTTGGCGGGTCAGTGTGGTTCTGCGACCATCTCAGAGTGGGCGAATGGCCCCTTCCCGAGTGTCGATGACCTTGGTGAGATGCTCTCGCCCTACTTGAATTATGACAGCTTCCCTCCTCCTCTCACAGCTACTTTCTCAGCTCGCTTTGCCCTCTCTTCTTCTGGACTCGGATCAGTGCATCGGTGTCCACTCTCATGTGAGAGTGAGCTTCAACCGCCTCTCCTCTTGGGAATCTTCTCCACTTCGCTGAACACAAATAGCGCCCTCCGATCCGATCCTCAAACCGATCCGTTCGGTGTTATCAACTCCTTGGATCTGCGATGGGAGGAATCGATGGAACGCCATTACTACCTGAGATATGCGAGGGAGTGGGAGGGGACCTTGAGCGCCCTCGTCCCGTTCCCTGCCCTCACTCCCTCACTCTGGTAGCCATTCCGAAGGACCACGCCCTAACCTTCGTGCCTCCTAACGGCTTACTCGTTACTGCCTCCTATCTTGAGAGCATCAGAAGAAGCGTCACTTCTTGCTCCAGAGGGTAGCACACTACGGGAGAGGCGTCATTGGAGAGATAGGCACTCACGGCCATTCACTCATTCAGAAGGACGAGTCGTGTATTGGAACTGTCGCTGAGTGAGGTGGGAGAGGGGGAGAGAGTTTGTCTGTTGTACCGCGCCCTCATCCGGTTTATCGCCCCGTGCCCCTTTGCCCTCCAGCATTTCTTTCCTTTCTTACACTTCTTGCTACTTCTTCGTCCGACGGCCGTTACGCCCTCCCGACTCTCGATTCTCATTATCTCGCCGCTCGTCCGTTCCATTCGTGGCATACGGTAGGAGGGGACTTTCCTCGAGTGCTTCTCCATGAGGGAGTGTCCTACAGTTGGCTGATCACTTTGCACTCCTCCTTTCTCTTTCCATAATCGATGTCCGAGTGTTCGTATCTCCCCGTGGGGGCTCATCCTCATCCTCCAATCCGTCGGCTATTCACTCCGTCCACATTCCCACCTGCCCCATGCCATCATCCCTTCCTCCCCTCTTACACGATAGTCGATCAAATGCCCATAGCATGGGCGCACATTACTGGAGCAGCGGAGAGGGAGCTCCTATCACTCGCCTCCCCCCAATCCGTTTCCCTCTCAATAGGCTCTGCTTGCGAGTCGAGACCCTCCTCCCCTCTCATATTCTCACTCTCCTCTCCAATACATTCTCCCTCTGGCATTGCTCTCCTCGCACTCTCCGTGTGTACCTTCTGGAGGGGATCCTTCCGGGTGAGTATGAGCGATCTCGGCGGCGCCTCCTCCCATGCAACCCCCCAGACCCCCTCACACATTTGTAAGGGGTACTATCACATTCGAACAGCAGCAGCTGGTGAGCAGCGCGTGGCCTTCACGCCCGACTGCACACTCCCCCTCCTCCCGAGTCTCTCTGATCAGTGCACTGTTCGAGAAATGCGCAGTGAGTGGAGAGAGAGGGAGTGATTATGCATGGGGGGAGGGCAACTAGTCACTCCTCCCCTCCCTCCCTCCTCCCTCTCTCGTGTTATTGTTACTGCTTACCTTTTCGTTGCTGCTGCCATTGCCGTTCTCCAATGGGGCAAGAGGTCGTGAGGTGGCCGTCGTGGTTCTCGAGTGGAGAGAGAGTGGGGGACTTTTTACTCCTCCCCCCACCATCTCCTCCACCCTCATCATTGCCCCGGCTAATGTAGATTTCATCCGGTGCGCGACCCCCGAGCTCTATTTTCTCTGCGGATTACCTCAAGCGACGACTGTTTCTCCCTTTTCTTTTGACGATGTGAGCGCCCCCGCTTCCCCCTTTCTCTCGATGGACAGCTCTTCCACGCGAGTTATCTCCGACCATTCCGCGTGACGTCATCAATCAGAAAATGAGGGCAGCGAGCGGAAGCCAATTCTCTAAGCATAATGCAATGATTGTCGTTCGTTCGTTCGCTTTTCGACAGTTCAGTGGGTGGAGGGAGGGGAGAAAGGGTAGTGAATGGTGCCGGCGGCGTTGATTTGGCCCCTCTCCCACTTCGCATATGAATACCTCTCTCCCTCTCTCGATCTCCTTCCGTTACCACGATCGATGCCAACACCTCTGCATGGTCCTTATCAGTGTGACTTCTCGCCCTCTCCTTCCCTTGGCACCTCTTTCCCCTTTGTCTCTTGGCCCCGAGAGAGTGTGGGAGACCCCGATAACGGTCGTCTCAATCACCATCAACTCCTGTATAAGAGACAAAAGAGTGAGTCGTTCATCCGCCCACAAGCTCTGAGCAATCCCCCTGCCCATTGTGTGAAGACTGTCGACTGCCATGCTGGTTGCTCAATATTCTGTCTGCATCGTTCGTCGCCGGGCCAAGACTCACTTTAATGGTCAGTTCATGATTTCACGACTATTACGACAGCTTGCGACCTTTCGTAATGTTTCCGCTCGTTTCCCGATGATGAGGGGCGTCTCATTGTGATTACCCTTTAGTCTGCCGCCATTGAGTAGTTCCCTTCTCTCGGCAGCCGCTTCCAGAGCTGTGATCACTCTTCTCTGCACTGTGTGACAATGACGAGCGGGGTGGGAAATAGGGCGGGGGGTCAGGATTCGTACCCCTTAATCCTCTCCTTCTGCTGTGTTGTGGCTGTCCTTGCACATGCGGCCGGGGGCACTCGCCCCTGTTCTCCCCTCGCAGCCATTCAAATTCGAACTCCTCCGCGACTGGTCCAAATGGACTGATGGGGTGGGAGGGGTGGCCTCCCCTTGATGCAGTCATTCTCGCCCTGATATCCCTTTGTGTCTCAGGATGGGGGGAGATTAGGCGGGGGACGAGGAGAGCCCTTCCTCCAATCTCGCCGTGTGCAACTTTCGCCCTTCGCGCATGCCTCTTTCTCGCCGCGTGTTTTCCCTTGAGATGATCCGAAAATGAGGGTCGGTAGCGAGAAAAGGGAAGGGGTGGAGGGATGGGTAATACGGCGTGGATTGCAGGAGGCGGCGGCAGGCGAGAGTGCAGGAAGGGAGGAGGGATGAAGGGCGCCAAGCCTCCCGGATTTAATCGCCTCCTCGACGATCTCGCTCGGCGGCAGCTCCTCTTCGACTTCCAGTTCGGACAGGTGCGACTGCTTCGGGCGAGGAGTTCGAGAGCTTAGGAGGTTCCCATATCAGGCGGGCCATCACAGTGCATCGTGAGAGACCATTCACTGACAGCGGGGCCATTATTCAGATTTATGCTTGACAATGATCTCAGAGCGCCGTCTTTTCTCGACAGTGCGGGAAGGGGAAGGAGTCGATGGGGGAGGAGACACTGACAAAGGGAGACTTCCATTCTGTTTCGCATTTGCCTTTGGCTGGCAGAGTACGATTCCAGTTTGCATATCGGTCACTCTCTTAGGGGCGAGACGAGGGGGGAAGAAGGTGGGAATGGGCCGTGACGCACGCCCCGACAGAATTGTGAATAATCCCCTACAGGCCAGCGAGCAGTACGATGTCATTCGTAACATCGGAGCCGGCGCCTTCGGAATCGTCTGCGAGGCCGAGGAAACGACGTCCGAGACACGGGTACGGTAGTAGCCAGACACGGTGGAAACTGATTATGACCCACATCGGAGTACCGCCTTGACCAAGGGGATATGCATCGAAAGCGTTTATCAGCCTCATATTACTCATTCTATCGCAACGGGACGAAATCAGCTGATGTCCGAGAGTCCGTTAGTCATCGAGGGCGTGGAGTGTCACCCACTTCCACTGACTGGGCGTTCCTTCCAATTCCTTGCCCGCCTCCGCCCAATTCTGCGGGGACTACTTAGTCAATGGGGAATGTTTACTGCTGTACACCGTTCTGGAAGCACTCGGCTTCTGCCGCCCCTTGTATTTGCTCTTCCCTCGAAACACTTTCGGCATCTCGGAGGTTTCTCGTGTGGGGATGACAGGGCGAACCAATACCGGAAGAGAGGTTGAAAGTGTGGGCACTTGTGATCAGGTGAACGACACCGATTGGCCCCCCGGGGGGCACGTGACGAGGGAGAGTCGAGAGCACTGGTCTCTGTCTACAGGGAAACGAGCCTGCAGGAAGAGGGCGCTTATCGGCCCCTCGATGATTTCATGGGGGACAAAGGAGGGAGACAAGGGCCAAGGCGTTTCAGGTTGCCATCAAGAAGATCGGCCATGCGTCCGCCACGCCCACGTTGGCACGGAGGACTCTCAGGGAGATACGTGTACTACGACATATCAAACACGATGTGAGAAATGGCGCATTTGGAATAGTCATAGAGATTCATCAAGAGGGAAATAGTAAATACAAATGCATTGCAGAACATTGTCCGTCTCCGGGACATCTTCCGGACGCCCGGTCCCCTGGGCGTCAACGTCTACCTCGTTATGGATCTGATGGAGGGCAGTCTACACCATGTCATCCACGGCAGCACCGAGCCCATCGAGGACGACCTCATCGGCCATTTCATCTACCAAATACTCAGGGGACTCCGGGTAAGATACCTTCCTGTTTACAGGGAAAATAATGAATGTATACTCCAGTACCTGCACACAGCCGGAATTGCGCATCGCGATCTTAAGCCTTCTAATCTCCTCGTCAACTCGGACTGCCACCTGAGGATAGCAGATTTCGGAATGGCCAAATTGGCCATGAGAAACGAGGTGGACGAGCTCGAGGAGCACTGTTTCTACATGACACAACACGTCGCCACGCTTCCCTATAGGTAAGCTCCCAATCTTACACCGGTCAAAGTTTTCTTCTCAGAGCCCCCGAACTCCTTTTCGTCATGCCCGAACACTCGACCGCAGTGGACATGTGGGCCGTCGGGTGCATCTTCGCAGGTGGGCTTTTATCGCCGTTTTAGCGAATAAAGGCATGTTTAGAAATGATCCTCGCCCGCGAGCTCTTCCCTGGACGGTCAGTCTCGGGACAGATCAAGATTGTTTGCAACATGCTCGGAACTCCTTCAGAAAGGGTAATACAACTATCACCGTTATGAAGTGGAATGATCTTATTTCAGATCCTGGAGCGGATTCGGTGCGAGCGAACGCGTCGACTAATCGAAAGCTACGGGGAATTGGAGACGAGGCCGTGGACGGAGATTGTGGCCCCTCCCGATCGAGAAGTACAGAACCTTCTCTGTTCCCTCTCAAATCGCCGCCTCAGGTCGGAGACGACGCCATGGACCTGCTGGAGAGGCTGTGTCGAATCGACGCCGAGGAGAGGATGGACGTCGACGCCTCCATCACCCATCCCTACATCACCAAATACTTCCCCGAGATCAAGGCCGAGCGCGCATGTCCCTTCAAGGTAAAACATCTCCCTGACTTGAGCTAATAATGGGCATTACAGGTGAAGATGGACATGGCGGCCGTGGAGAACTTGAACCACGCCGAGCTTACGGAGGCTCTGCTGGTTGATGTTCGATCTGCTGATGAGTCCGAAGGCAACTTCATTTGTGAGCGAAACGCATTTCATCATATATCAATGTCTCATTTTCAGCTACGAGTTCTCGATCGAGCGGCAGCGATGGCCAGAAGCTCAGCACCGGAACGAGCTCAACCTCCGGAACTTCCTCATGCGAAGGCACCGGTGACTTCGATAGGGGAACGTCGCCACATAAGAACAGGTACCCAACTTGCGCCCATCATCTAATTAGCCATCCTCGATTCCAGGGAAGCGGCGACGGACTCTCTCCACAGCCCCGCCCTCCAAATGACGTCCCTGTAGATTCTAGTCCCTTATGTCTAGTAGACGCAGCAGCATAACCCATTCGAGATTACGAAGTCGTTCCTCTTAGTCGCGGTCATACATAGGGTACACAGCAGCAGCTCCTCACTTATCATGCCCCTCCCAGCGTTTACTCAGCGAATGCGACCCTCGGCTCCCTGTCACTTGGATTCAGTGATGAAGTCCCCCCGCCCTCCACTGCCAACCACACACCTATCACTTTCATTCACCGAAAAGAGTTTCTACACCCCCCTGCGCAAAGCTTTCAAAGCGGTGATCCACGCCATACTCCGAGTTGCTCCCACACCAGAATCCCGTTGTCTCGTTCCACCATTCTCTACTGCACATATCGCTCCCACTGTCCATATGAACTCCGTTTCCCCCTTCCACTACTTACTCCCCCACTGACTCTGCTAGAACTCAGTAACTAACGACGCCCATTCACGCTCTGTACTACTAAGTTATGTTGAATGCTATGATGAACGGCGTCGGGGTCATCGAACCCCCGGCGCCCCCAATCACCATTAAACGAATTTCGATTCGCATCAAAAGAATCTCGTGAAGGACGATGATAACAGAATTGCAGAGTGATTCAGACTTTATTGACGTATATAGGGGGCAAGTCACTCTTGAACTTATTATGCGTAAACGAGGAATGTGTTGATCTCAAATCTCGAAAGGCGTGAATCAGTCGCTGGAGTAATTGGCGGAGTTACGCGTATTCTTGTGAAAGAGAGCAGCGGCACGAGAAAGACTCACAACAAATATCGGTAATTGATGAGGGCAGTGGCCACGAGAAGAGTAGTCCAGGAGGGAGGCGACGAGGCATTGCAGAGGTGGCTGTCGCATGTGCACACCTCCATGTCCCCTCAACAGAACTGTCACTACCCATTTCGGAGTAATTGAAGCCAATTTGACCGCGGACACACCTTGCGCACTCGAGATCTTGGTGCAGTCTGATCGAATCTGCTCTCGGGCGTTCGGAATGCAACTCCTCCAGACATTGGCAACGCCTGAAAACAACAATGTTAAAGTTGACGAGTAAAAGATAAAGTACGAGTCTGAACAGTTTATTTGAATGGCTCACCTGCTCCATTACCATCCTTCTGCTGGAACCACATCTTCATGCAGACTCCGTTCTCGCAGATCTGGGAACGGACTCCGGACCGCAGTGCCTTGTCTGTCTGAGATTGCAGAACTGATTCATTGGTCGCACTTCTCTACCCCTCCAGGGAGCTGGGGGATCTCCTTACCTGGAAGGAATCCTTGCAGTCGACTGTGTGCGGAACGTATCGGACGTTCTCCAGCCACCGCCGCCAATTGGGATCCTTCAAAGATTCGTCGTGACAAGAAAATAATTATGATGGCCACCTGGACGTCGTGGAGTAATCGGTCTGCATCCATGGTTGTGCACGAGTAGCAGCGAATGTCTTGCTGTGCTGAATACTCTCATTTGATAAAGGTCGGAGAAGGGAAATTGATCACCTGCCGCGAGCCATCCAAGAAGCACGACTGCTAATAAAGTTGACAACATTCTGAAATGACAAGCTATCCGCAAATTTAACAGATGATTGGTTGCAAGTTCATCGCACAACTTCGGAATATGTCCAAGGTACAAGAAATAGCGGAAGGGTGCCCCTTCCGTCCATAGAGATCGCGTGTCCGAATGATTGATACTAATGGATGGCTACCGTCGTCGGAAAGGGTAAAGGGAGTCGGGGCCTCAGATGGTAGAGAAAGAAGCTTTAGAGCGAGGAGGAGGAGGAGACCAC
Organism: Levipalatum texanum; assembly: GCA_014805385.1. NCBI lineage: Eukaryota > Metazoa > Nematoda > Chromadorea > Rhabditida > Diplogasteridae > Levipalatum > Levipalatum texanum. The sequence goes on from JACMIG010000036.1 coordinate 35,020, forward strand.
GCAGTGTTAGTGTCCCCGGAGCTGCTGCTTGTATTTGCTCTTATTTGCGACGCGGTGACCGCTACTTCCTTAGGAATACTGACCCTTTGTGAGAAGAAGGGATAGAGAACCCCGCGGCCGCCCATACAGATTCATTACCGAGGAGGAGTCAGCCAAGACAATGTTCACGGGGGACTACACTCTTGACACTAGAAAGTGATACCATCGGAGGGGGGAATCAGTGCCGTTCGCGGAAGAGGTTTCAGATCGCGGGCAAACAGTGAGTGTGAAGCGCGAGATCTCCCGGGGGATATCCGAAGTGTCTGACACGAGATCCTGTCAGAGGAGTGATGAGGCTCTCTTGGAACGCCGAGACAGGGCAGGGAAGGGCGTGAGTGAAGGGTGCGAAGGGGGTCAAACCACCGTTACTCCTGCCCAAGCGACCGCCTAACTCGGTATTCGGAGCCAATTAGCCACGAGTAATTTTGGGTGGTGAGGGACCTCGACCCTTAGAAGTCTCTCATCCGATTCCCCTTCCCTCTCTTACAATTCTCGCACCCACTTTGACGAGCGGTGAGTCTAATTGCATGCGAGACTAGGCGGCAGCCACTACTTGTTGCGCCCCCTGTCAAGGATGGGAGATGGAGGGCCACCGTACTCACTGTTTCAGGGGTCGGATGATGGTTCTCCGTGGGATCGACCCTTGGCACCTGGAATCGTGGCCCCCTTATCATTCCCTATGAATGGCACCACTCTCCCTCTCCACGGGCCATTCCAACTGGCGACGGGGCTGATAACTTCCCATTGTTTCCTCTCTTTCCCCATCCCGCCATCGGAAGCATGGCCACCGGCGACTACGTCGACTGGCTCAAGACCGTCAGAGATGTAAGTTATCTTTTCTCCCTCTCTCTCCTCTATCCCTCGCAGGTCGGTGGTCCCTGTGCATGGGTCCGACAGCGGCGGCACATCTTGAAGTGTTCCATCCACGACCAAGAACCGTCCAGAAGAACTCCCAAAGAAATCGTCAACCATGTCCTCGGTTCTCCAAGAGTCAAGGTATACTCACCATCTTAAGAAATGATAAGGATTAACCAGGAAGCGTGCCAGCAGTACTGCATGCAGAACAAGAAAGATATGAAGGTCGCCCAGGCCCTGTGCAGGTTTCGGGACGATCGTTGATCTGCAAATAACGGGAAGATTGCAGGGAGATTATAGACAAGATGGCTCACAACTATACTCTAGACAGAGTGAGGTGGGTGGGGTATGTGTTGGCTAAGGTGATCTCCATCGTCTTCGACGAGGTCCTCGTCAACAATTTTGCATTGCGGGCATTGAGAGAAGTTAGTTAGGGGGCTTTTCATGACGAATGGGGGGCACTCAGACGTTCCGTGATACTCCGGTTGTGTTTGTGCCATCGCACCGATCGTACGTGGACTTCATGCTGCTGTCAATCCTCTGCTTCGATCAGGCGAGAAAGAAAAGGGGCGGTGAGGATAAACCACGCGCAGGAAGTGGCGCTACCCGCCATCGCTGCAGCCATGGATTTCATGAACTCGCCTCTGATCGGGGAGGCTCTCAGGCAGTGCGGGGCCTTCTTCATTCGCCGAGCCGTGGGAGAAGTCGGGGAAGAATTCCGAAAGAAATTTGTAGTTTTGCATTATAGGACATCCTCTATTGGTCAATCTTCACCGAGTACGTGCAGACACACATTATCAAGGTCAGAAAACAACATGTGAAATAAAAGTATTCTCTTAGGGTGACCACCCGGTAGAGTTCTTCATCGAAGGCACGCGGAGTCGCGTCGGGAAAAGCATAATTCCCAAATACGGCCTCCTCCAGATCCTTATGGAACCCTATCTGCGAGGGAAGATCTACGACATGGTCAGTCGGCATTTCACTTGTAGAAGAATCTGTTACCTGCCAGGTGGTCGTGCCAGTGTCCATGAACTACGACAAGCTTCTGGAGGAGCAGCTTTACGGATATGAATTGCTAGGATTCCCGAAGCCTAAGGAATCGGCAAACGGTTAGGCTTCTTCATTTAAAATTTTGTATAAATATGTAGGTCTCCTAAAAGCTCGATCGATCTTGGACAAACATTTCGGGCGGGCGACTATTACATTCTGCAAGCCTTTCTCGATCAGAGATCATCTCGGAGTGTCCATCAAGAGGTCTGCCTTCGTTTGTCAGGTTTGTCCGTCGTCGATTATGGCAGTTCGAACTTCTACATTTGGCATTCCGCTCAAACACTTCTCTCTCTATTGAAAATAGAGTTCTCTTTCGCGCCTAGGTTCGATCTGAAGAGAGCTTTGGAACTGCCACAGTATCTTCTACACTTTTACATACTAGCCCGACTCCCAATGGAAGATGGAGGAGAAGGAGAAGCGAGTCATCCGCCGATTCGGCCACAACATCGTCCGAGCCCACCACGACAACGCTGCAGTAACTGTGTGGCCCATCGTCAGTCTGTCCATCCTCAAGGTCAGCGGGTCATCGGCGTCTCAAAAATGATGAACAATTTCAGCTCAATGACGAATGTCGAGAGTCCCCAATTGCATTGAGAAGTGTCCTAGGAGAGTTCGCTGAATACATGTCGATTCTGAAGGGACTAGATGCGCGGTTGGACATTCGGCGCACCGTGGAAGAAGACGTCTTGTGAGCTGTCTTTTTGTCGTTCTTATCATCATAACTTCCTTTTTGAGATACTTCTTCGGCCTTCACTCGGACCTTTTCACATCGTGCAACTTCGGAGACAGCGACTCCTCGTTCTCCCTCCTGCAGCTTCCCGTGGAACAGGGAAAGTCCAAGGTCTCCAAGATCGTCCTCCAACAAGCTGTCGTCCCCATTATCCTCACCAACTATGCTAATGAGGTATGACCTGAAGCACTGAATCATTTTGAATGCTTTATAGGCAATGCACCTCCTCTCCGGGCCTTCACTTTTTGCACTGGCGCTTCAAACACTTGGAGGAAGAACAACCGTGCAGCAGCTGAAGGCAGCCTTCACGTATGTCTTCCCGTCCATCTCATAGACATCCATTAGAATAGATGGCTCCGGGAGTTTCTCTACCATGAATTCGTCTTCGACTCTTCCGTGCCAGAGTTCGAGACCCTGGTGCAGAAGTTTGAGAAGACTGGATACGTCATTCAAGAAGACGACATGATCGAAGCTAATAACGACGGAGTTCTTCGCAGACTCGCACTGATAACACTGGTACGACCCTGAAGTAGGTGATGGGGATTGGCAATTTCAGCCTCTTCTCTCGACGACCTCTGTGGTCATCGACACTCTCATCAGGTTTCACCCTCTGCTTGTCACTCAAGACGAAGTGGTCAAAGCCGCCCAAGTGGTTTGTCTCCATTCCTTCTTCAACGGCCTGTGCTTGTTCAGACTATCGCCGAGATGCACGAGAAAGGCACAGGAATCCGAATTTCCTCCCTCTGCACTGAAGTAATCAAGAATGCATTCTTGACACTCAATCAATGCAAATGCTTGGAGAAAAAGGTAATCAATTTGAAGAATATATTTATTTACATTGTAATTCAGGCGAAAAATTATGCAATCTTCACCGGGGAACTCGAAAAAATTGGCAAGAAAATATCGGCTGTCTTGCAATCAGTCAAAACGAAAGATGCCTCAGCGAGACTGTAAACATTACAAGGTATCAAGTTTTACATCAATTGCTTCCATAATGATCCAGTGAAGAAACGTTGTGATTCTAGTCAATTTGAGATTCATTTTGATGCTTTGATTATTTTTTCGTTTTGTTTAGTTCTTTCAGTATACCTCGTAAGTTATGTGCGAAGACAATGAAGAGCAATTTCCATTCAATGTCGTCTAGGAGAATCATATGGTACCAAAATACCCTGGCTGAAATCGCAGAAGAATCAGTCACATTCTTCAAGTGTGGAGGTATCCGTCCTTGATGGCCTTTCCATTGGCCAACGGAGTAGTGTCCACAGAGTGACGGCGACCTGCAGCAAAATCATGAGTGAAAGTCGAGCAAAGATCCCACCTGGCAAATTAGTCTGACTGGGTTTCCTGGGCATGGCGAGCGACGCTCCTCCCTTCGATGCCAGCTGGGAGCAGTAGAAGGATCCCGTACACATCTGCAACTAAAACAAATGCTGTGAGGGGGTTCGTGTGCGAGTGAAGAGTGGAACATTGTCCATTGATACTGTGAAGTGACGACAGACCTGGTCAATGTCCTCGAGGTCCATGCTGAGGTCGATAAGTGGCGGGTCCTTCTCGACGAAGTCAGCGAAGTGCCAAGGGAAGATTGGCACAATGGGAGGATTCACTCCCGATAGCGCCTGCTCGAGGGTGCGATCCCAGTTGATTTGGCCTGTGAAAACGATCAATAAATGATCATTCGGAAAAGGTCTTACCAATAAGGTGGTCCGACATTCCGACTTTGCGGCAGACGGTCTGGATGAGGCCCCCAACGGAGAGTCGACGACCTCCCAGCCATACCGTGATCTGGAATTATTATTTAACGGAGTCATATCTATAGTTTGACCTGCTTGACATCCTTGATCTGTCGTCCGGCATAATGGACGAGGCGGAAGACGTCTGCGAGCTGCTCGACGAGGGCCGTTGTAAGCCAAAGGCCGACGGTGATGTAGACAAGGGTTGGAATGAGGTACTCCATTCGACGGGGGACGATGTCCCCGAGGCCGATAGTAGTCAGACTCCTGTACTCAGAGTTATGAAGCAAATGTCTACTGCACACATGTATGAGAAGTAGACAGATTGGTAGTAGGAGAGTTGGTCCTCCCATATCGGGAGTACTGCGGAGCCCGCGGCGATGAATCCACAGAGAATGGCGATGACGAGAAGGACCTGGAGAGGGAGGACCCCATTCTTCCCCCCGACCACTCTCCCACGAATCGCAGCTGCACCCGGAAGGAGGACTCTTTTACTATACTCCACGAGGACGGGGATTGATGTCACGGCCCCCACGAATATTCTAATCGTAGACAGATCGAATATCTGCCCCCACTGTCAACAAACAACAAGAATTCTTTGAACTGAGTTCAGAGAGTGTTTTTTTTAAAATGTATCAGGTCCCACTCACCTCGAGGACCTCCCTCCACATGTTTTGCTCTCCTTCTTTCTTGATCTCCGTGCGGAAGATTCGCTTGATGGCATACATGATTCCCGTTTTGAAGAACCTGAAAACGGGTTCAAATTCATGAAAAGGTCGACCAAAGTAGCAATGCAAAAGCCAGACAACTCAGGTGTTCTGCAAAGAAGTGACTTGCCTTCCAATGTCTGCGATAGTGATGAGGAAGAGAGGGATTCCAATGGCCCCGTAGACCATCGTAAATATTTGGCATGCAGTCGTTACTGGCGCAACATTACCGTACCCTGAAAATTTCATATAATCGGCCGAGATTATATATTTCACCAATGGTAGTAAGAATTGTAAAGCAGAAGAGAACACTGCTCTGGAACGTCCAACGCTTGGTTGCAATCTACAACTGAATTTTCCACCACGAAAAAGAGGAGCGTACCTTTCCAGTGCTGAACGAAATGAAGTTGTCCATTGTGACGTTCTGTTTATGAACATCGCTCAAGTAATTCATGAGCTGGTCCCTTATCTCGTTTTCCTCAAAAATCTTAATTAGAATTTTCATAAAAACAAACTAACATCGGAAGTCTGAGCTAGATTCCTGACGAGATCGTATTGAAGTTGTTGGATGATGGTGGTCTTGTTATCGTGAGTTTCATTCTCATTTTTACCTGTGAATGTGTTTTATCGAATTCTGATCGACAACCTGAATGAATTGATAATCTTACCTTCGATTGAGTGGAATACGAAGGCCCCTCCAATGACATAGCCAATGACGAAGAGGTACAGGAACATGTGCATCGCCGCCAGGCGAACCACATGCCGAACACGCATCTTCTTTGAGGCTGAAAGAAGACTTTTGGTCTCGTTTGCGCTAGTGCAGTATCACAAATCTATTTCTAGAAGAAATGCACCTGCTTCGGATACTCGAGCCAACGGGCAATGTTTTATTCAATTGCACGGACTAGGCTGTGTCTAATTCTACCGCCTCCCTCTGATTCGATTCTCAAAAGACTGCAACGGACCAATCGTGTTACGGGAGCAATGTACTTGCAGAGGCTGTCTACCTGGAAAAAGGAGAAAACTAGTGAAAGGAAGAAAATACAAGGGGAAAAGAGAAAGACCCTATTCCAAATTCTCGGGCCAGAAACAACAACAAGCCAAACCATCATTGAATCCACTAGGTGACTTTGCAAGATAGAGTAAGGTGCAGGAGGGAGAGGCCCGGGAGGAGGCAATGAGGTGGAAGGAGAGGCCGAGGCACGGGCGAAACCACCCTCCAGAGAAAAAAGCTGCTTCAACAGTATTCAGAGAACTATGCAGTTGACACGTAATGACTCGAAGGAGGAAGTGGCATGTTAATCGTGGTAGAACCTCAGACTCCAATCTCGTGGCCCTTGATGCAGGGTCGAAGGAGCACAAATAGCAGAGCAGAGTCCGATCCGATGACTGTGGTGAGTCTCTGGCTTGAAGTGAGATCCCAGAATCGTAAAGAATAATGATGGGCGCAAGAAGGGCCTGCCATTTCGATAGAATAATGGCAAGAGATGGAGTTGAAATCGCTGAACAATTAGACTGAGAGGAGGAGGCGGAGGAGCCACTCTCAGGAGGGGGTGAAGATATGCCTCCACGAGGGGGAACGCGAGATATTGGAGCGCCGAGGCACTGGAGGATAGAAGGGGGGTTGAATATCTGGGAGGGACTGAGGTGGCACCGTCTATCTGGCCTCCGGACGCCATTCAGAAGTCGAGAGTGGAGACTCAGCCATCGGAGTCAGTGAGCCGCGAATCTTGTGGAGAGGGCAGGCGGGAGTAGCGAATCATGCTTGCCATGCCGACCTCCCCCTTTCCCCCCTCTCTGTCGTTCCAAAGATGACAGAAGAAGCAACGAGGAGGCCAAGGGCCATTCCCGAATGGGACGCGGCTTAGGACCCAGTCTCCCTCCACGCACTTTCAGGTGCAAGAATATTTGTCTCCATTGCAAACCTTGCACGTTTGCGGGGAACACGCGATGCTCTTACCTGGAGTATTCCTCGGGGAGTCGTCATCCTTCCTCTCCACCCTTGGGGGAAGGGGACTGGAGAAGGCAGTCCTCGTGATCTGGTGCATGCCGGTGGCGGCGAGGAGTGGAGAGGACTGTAACCTCCAGAGGGAGGAGACGAAACGACGCGTGGATGGGGTGGAGGATAATGGGAGGCCCTCGTCGTCCTCTTCCATGGCAGCCGATGACGGCCGTCCGAAGGGGGCCAACTACCCTTCCTCTGATTAAGCACCCCTGCCCCTCCAGACCCCAATACCCTTTCCACTCTCTCTCCCTTCGGAACTTGTAGGACGATCTGGGCACCCATTTAAAAGCTGCGCCCCCTTCCGAGAAGAATTGGGGCCTCGCCGTCCCTAATTCAAGGATCCACTAGGGCAGATTGCAAACAGCCATCAAGTAAATGGGTGGTGAGCGAGTAGAATAAAAAAGGAAATGTAAAACAAAGAGAACTGACAGCGAACGAAGAGTTCCGTCTGCGGGGGACCATCGTCGAATTGCTGCAAAGGGCAAGGATCACGATCTGACGAATAGGAAATGGAATCTTACCCCATCCCTGAACTCGAGAGATACAAGCGAAGACTGTTTGAGGAGCTCCGCCAGGTTGATTTGAGCTCCCCCATTGCGAGCCCGGAGACCATTCATCGGGACTTCAGAAGTCATGGATATGTTTTCACGGAGGAGTTGGAACTGGTAGGAGAAGGGAGGGGCACTAAGACGCCGTTGCGACTCTGCTTCCTAAGGGGGCTTGGAAACAAACGTCCAGAGGACGAAAAAAGAAGAATGATCACCGGCCTGCCGCACTAATCTATGCACTCATTATTTCTAATCCCTCTTCTCATGTTCAGAGACACTGAAGGGGGGAAGATGTAACTTCGGAAGACTGACTACATTTGTTCTCCGCCCAAGTCTTGCATCTTTCCCTATGCATAATACGCTGTTTGCCAAGGGGGAGTTACTACCTGGACGTAGCAGTTTCTCCTCATGAATCTTTCGCGTCGTCGCTGTTCTCTTGCTCGGAAGGAGGCCTCGAGGGAGGCCTCCTCCTCTTCTCCGATGTCCGAAGTCGTCGAAATGTTGCCCTGGGAAATGTGCAATGCAAGAAGACCATCAGGAGTATCAGTGCAGGAGGGAAATGAACATCACGTGGAAGACAAGACAAACAATAGAAAGAACGTCGGAAGAATGAGGGGGGCCTTCTGAAGATGCTCGATTGGGGGGTCCTCTGATGGTGAACTGAATGAGGCAATCAAGGAGATTAGAAAGAAAGAACACCCGTGTGCCACTGGGTAAACAGATCGTTTGACGTGGGCGACAAGTCCTGGAAGAAGTGAAGACCGTGGAGGAAGGAGGCCAGAGGACTGATGGGGGGAAAGTTTCCGTGAAAGTTCATTGGCTCGTCGGGAGCGGCCAGCATGGCAGTAGTTCTCTGGCGCTCACAAATTTGACAAAGACAATGGCGGAATTCGGGGGGAGAGTCGCCTTCGCAAATCCAATGTGTGATCCATTAAGGGCTTCCGGACTCGCGCTCACTTCGTGTGTCTTCTCAACACAATGGAGCCCCCCTGATGGGGTCTTCCTCTGTTCTCGTCGACTCGAGGGACAAGAGACTGTGGCCCCGAGTAGTCAGGGCCTATTTTAGTGGACACACCTCTTTACCACGAACAGCTCTTTCAAGGGGAGTCCCTTATGACTAAGTGTGGCTTTCCATGCGAATTGCACCGGAATCGACGAGTCCATGATGCCCCTACGCAATGTTTGTTCTGTGGGGGGATTTAAACGACGGCCCCTCCTCGATGGCGTCGAAACAGTCAAAGGGTCGCCGCAGCTTCGATCGTGAGAGAGATCAGACACGGCGATTGGGATCAGATGAGACAAAGGGGTTGAGAGGGGTCGTAGCAGATACGCTCTTTGTGTCACCATGTCCACGACAACTGAAGAGTGTTTAATCCTTCATTAAGGATTCTTAAGAAAGTTGTAGTTTCCCTCTGCCTTCATCATGGCCCGAACACGCTGTAATCCCTCAGGTCATGATGGGTCGAAAATCGGAGTCATTACACTGGACGTGAGGACACGCCACCTCTGGGAACATTTTCGAATAGGAGTATTCTCTGCTTCTCTCGCCGCCTCCTTCTCTCCATGGCGGCTTTGTATACACAAGAGGAGGAGGGATCGGGATTCAAATCGTCGCTCGGATGACGGAGAATAATTGGTCGGTCTGGTGAGAGCCTTCCATTGAAATCATTTTGATGAGCTTCAGTACTGGCTGTTGTATTTTCTCTGCAATTGATCGTGAATCGACTAGCCTGGTTCACGCTGTTCCATCGCTCTACTTCTCTGCGTATTTTCTCTCTCGTGTTCCTGAAAGTATGAAAGGCAGCCGTTCCCACACGAACGAACGGTCAGTCATCTCCCCTTCTCTCCCCTCCACTCCCTCCTCTCCCCCTCTCCCCTCATTCTCTTCCTCCTCGGCTGCAGCTTCAACTTCCAGCCCCGTTGTTTATGAACTGCGAAGCGGGGGATCAATCGATGTGGCTGGGTACAGGGTGACCTCCGTTTGTGTTCGGGTCTTCCAACATGTGCCACTCTTCTTCCTCCTCTGATCACGAGTCTTCTGACCAGCTCCCGCCCCTCCTCACCCTACCCCCGGGCACCTTCCCCCCTCTTCATCTTCTCATCACTACTTACTGCTGTCTGTGCTGTGTTTGCGCGATTCCGGGGATTACGTCTAACACTCCTCTTCCTCGGGTCGTGATAAGTAATCAATCTGTTGTCCCCGAGTACCCCCTTCCCCTCGTCCATTCAATCATTATTGATGTCGCTTCGCCCAGGGGGAGAGAATAGTGATTCTGGTGGCCCTTCCTCTTCCCCTCCCTTCGAGCGGGTCTTCGTTGTGTCTCCTCTCCATTGTCTCCTGTTCGGGAGTCCCCCTCCGACTGCCCTCGTATCCCCTATCAAGATGCCCTCTCCTTATCACTTCTTCCATGGCAGGCCTCATCCGTCTCGTTCAGCGCGCTAAGCGCCCTGCAATCTCGTTTGTCCCTTCCCTTTGCGGCGCCTTCTCCTCTTCCATTTGAACCAATGCTGCCCTCCGTGTCTCTGACACAATATAAGGGAGGGAAGAAGAGCCGCCGCCGTTCCTTCCCTCTTTGATGGCCTCTCCGAGTGCAAGCCCTCCCTTTGTTCATCCCGGTCGCCGCTGTTGAAATGTCATTCACTCGATGAATCATTTTGATGAATAAGTGTTCGTTTCGGTTTTCGTGCATCGATGCTTACCCCTGATTCACCCGTTTCAGAATGACCGCAGGCGCGGCAGAGACAGAAGGGGAGAAGCTGCTGCAGCCGCCCTCTCAGGACTACAAGGCAACGGAGAATGGAAGGGTGGAGGAGGAAGAGGAGCTCCCCATCGAGGCACAGATCGCGGAGGCTAGCTACGTGAAGCCTCCCAATGGTGGGTGCAAGGGAACCCGAGACACCACACCCTTCTAATCCACGCCAAAGGACCTTTGGTCCTCGACGAGCTCGTTTGGGTTGAACCCAAAAAGTAAATGGGAGGAGAGGCCGAGTGAGCAGAGTAGATTGTACAATGGGAAGGGCTCGAAGGGAAGGGGCGACAGCTGTTGGGGCAGGCTTGAACTTCAACGCTCGGGAGGAACCTCTCGTTAGTTTCCAGAAATCACACTCCAAGCTTCGCTGCGTAGGGAATATCGTATAGTAGCACTAGGGAAGACAGAAGTCGATGCATCTGGAAATAAATAAAATTAGCCAGTATAAAAAATTGGTTGCCTTGCAGGTGGCTACGGATGGGTCATCGTGGCGGCAGCGTTCGTGTCCAACATGTGCATTGATGGCGTGATCTTCACCGTCGGCTCGAGCATCATTCCCATCTGGAAGACAGCGTTCAGCGCAAGCGACACCGAGGTCTCCCTGTGCATGAGCATCCTCTACGGCTCATACCTCCTCGTCGGTAAGTCGTTTATTGATCAGGGATCTCCCATGGAAAATGCCACCGTTCTTTCAATCCCATGCGTATTTTGGCGGCGGGAAAGGTGCGCAGGTAACGTATAATGGCTCTACAAGAGACCCGGTGTCGCCTCTCTTTCTTATCTCATAGTGGGATAGTCACTCAATGACATGCTTGCAAATCAGACTGCAGTCAGAATGGAGTGGACATCGTGAACTAGTGGAACATGGTGGGGATGCTTCCTGTCGATGCTTGATGGACATCTGAAACATAGTATTCAACAAAGTTGTCATTAATTTCCAACGGGTTTAACTGAATAGTGCAAATGTAAAGAAAAAAAATGTAAATACAATAGCAGAGGCCCGATTCGAGACCTTGCACCTCGCGGAGAGCATCAAATGTGATCATCTGCAGGGCCGGTCGTCTCCGGATTGGCCAATCGCTACGGATGCCGGAAAATTACCATCCTGGGCGCGATCATCTCCTTCTTCGGATTCCTTCTGTCAATCGTTGCTCCCAGTATCTACATGCTCTACTTGACCTTTGGACTCATTGGAGGTAGTCAAAGATTTAAATGTTCAAAAAGTGCGAAAACCTATGGGACACAAATTTAGAAAATAAACGAAATGTCATGTGGTGACGTTAGAGGAACGTTTGCAGACGTTTGATACTAGCGATACCGCCGTGACAAATCACGTTGATATGGCTGATGGACAAATTGGTGATATTGAGGAGGCAAATATTTAAGGCGATTATTTCGTCATGTTCACAACGAGATCATCATGAATATTGTTATTGAAAATATACTGTTCTGCAGGGGTGGGCTTCGGCTTGGTGTACCTGCCTGGCCTCGTTATGGTGGCGACGTACTTCGACACTCGGCGGGCCCTCGCTACTGGAATCGCCGTCTGTGGATCCGGAATCGGGACGAGTATCTTTGCCTCGGTTTGGATTACGGTACCCCGTGAATAGCCTAATTTCCTTACAGTTGAACCCCTTTGTACTCGGACTAGTGGATGGCAGCTACCAGATCTTCCTGACGTACATCGCCTTCGTTGCTCTCCTCTGTGTAATCCCGGGAATCTGCTATCGCCCCCTCGCCGCCGACGCCCAGCAGATGGCCAAGGTAACCAAATAAATGCAATGATTTTAAACCACCGATCGTTGAGGTGAAAGCGATGGTGCAAGACTACGAGGAAAAGATGATTAGCTCCTCCAAGGAACAGCACACTAATGTGAGCTCTTTTCCTATACATGAGGGGAAGGTTACGTGCAGGGCGCCGTGGCCTTCCGCACTCACACCGCCTCCCTGTCCGTGACCACGAACAGCGGCATGAACCGCCCCTTCCTCTCCTCTCTTGAGCTGAACTCGAACAAGATCAAAGACGTAAGTTGCACTAACAAGTCGGCATAAAGTAATTATCGGGATACGACAATGAACAATGGTCTATTGCGGATGCAGTTGCTACCTAGGAGCAGTTTCAGTCGAAGAACGTTCGCTCGCAGTCTGATCTCCTGAGTGCAATCGCCAAGGACAGTGCCAAGGAGCTGAATCGCCCCATGTCCCGTGTCGACGTCTTCTATCCTGGTTCCACAACTAACCTCAACATGAGGAGCCGTGCTCCCACTGGTGAGTCATCGAGTATGTGTAGGGTGTAATGGCGGCCTGAAGCATCTTCGATCGTCACCGTTCCGGTCGAGGGGACGACCAAGGCCTATGTCTCCACCGTGGGACTTCAGGCAATCGACGAGCCCAGGGACTGGAAGGCGGATCTCGTCACGGTTCGAATCTCACTGAACCCACTGAGCAGCTAATCCATTCTAGAGCGCCAAGTCGATGCTCGACATGGAACTCTTCGTCCGCCCCAGTTTCTGGGTTCTCGCCGTGGCCGGATTCCTGACCATGTCCTGCTTCTACGTCCCCTACACCTACCTCAGTGTGCACGTCTCCAAGCTCGGAAAGGAAGCGGATACGGTATCGACAGTGCGAGAGAATAGAATGAGAACCGCGACTCCTTTCAGAAGCTCCCCATAACTCTGCTGGGAATCTTCAACATCGTTGCACGTCTGGCATGTGGGTACATCGCTGACCAGCCTCGCGTTGACGCCATCTTCGTCTCCAACGTCGCGATCACTGCCGCCGGTATAGTCATTTGAAAGAGGGATTGGGTAGGTGACATAGCAACTGCTGTAAAATAAAAATACTTCTTAAGATCTGAAACTCTTCAAAGCTGCAGATCTCTAGTAAAGTATTCCTCAAACATCATAGGTTTCTAGTGCTTTTGCCAAATCAACCAAAAATACTTCGGACATGAGTTTGTAGAATTCCTAGCTAATTTTATTGTCAGGTCTCGCTACGATGGCCGTTCCTCTGTTCGGTGCGTACTGGTTCTTTGTGGCCTATTGCGTCCCTTTCGCTGCTGGAGTCGGTAAGTCATTGAACAGTCTGCCTGTCAATTTTACTTTTGTTTTTCTAGAGGAAAATTGAATCTTTTCAGCCTGCTTTGCCGCTCTTCGTACTGTGATCTGCGTGGAGCTGTTCACGATTGAGAAGCTGTCGTCCGCCTTCGGCATCCTTCTGATGTTCATGGGCGTCGGAGCTGTCGTCGGATCTCCCCTCGCCGGTAATCACTTGAATATTAGGACTGATATGTAATCGCTTTCTTTGCAGCTCTCATCAAGGATCTCTCCGGCAACTTCGACCTGAGCTTCTACGTCATGGGAGGAGTGATGGCCGTCTCCGGACTCATGTGCTTCCCCCTCCGAAAACTCGCCAGCCTCGAGAATGGAAAGGTCAGAATGCACTTCGGTGGCAGGAATTAACTGTTTCCTTCAGAAGACCAACGATGTCGAGAAGAACGGAAACTGAAGCCCTCATCCACTCCACCCCTGTCTTCGTTATTCAGCATATTCCCGTTGTGTTCTCATTGTTCACTCTGCCAATATCCCTACCACGCCGGTCACTGCCTTCTTTTGCCCCCCATAGGCTACGCCCAGTATATCTACGATGCGTGCGAGTATCTGATAATCGTATCATTCTCTTGTCAGTTTCATCGAGTATTCGTTTTCTTCGCCGCTTTGTCGTCATTGTTTTTGTCCTTTCTCGTGTGTCACATTCTCATATTCCCGCTTAATACTGCTTTTTATATATGTTTGCGCACGTGGTAATGTTCATTCCACTTTTCAGATTTACAATACGACATGCAATGTGAATGAATGTGTTATGTCTAGCCCATGGTGTCCGAATCAGAGCGTCATCAAAGTGCAACGTAAAAGAATAATCACTCAATTCCCAAAGGAGGAATGAGAACGAGGATGACCCACTCATTCTTCTGCGCCCTTCCCAAAAATAGGGAAGCTCATTGCATTTGTTTATTACACATCAATTGCACATCTTCGGGCATTGAGGAATTATCGATGTAAAACACTTGGAGTGCGTGGCACTCTGTTATCCCTTTGACTGGGCAGACAGCACTTGACTTTCCACCCCACGAGGCAGGCACTTCCGAATCTGTCTTTGTCCTCCTCGGAGTACCCCTCGCCTCTGAAAAGAGTATGCCAAGACGAATAAGATTCGTAAAGCGTAAAGTTTCATGATGTTCCAGAACCGAAAACTAAATTCGTTTTACACTGCACATATGTCAAGAATGCAAGAGTATCGTAATATAACTCACAACATCTGAGCTAGCCAAGTCTGGATCTCGTCGTCGTCGCAGGCTCCGCTGCAGAATGGAGTCGTCCCCGACCACCGGCAGAACTATAAGACACGCATGGAATCGCAAGCTGATCTGCTAACCATTCCATTGTCATCCTTTGATCGCCAGTACTCGTAGTCGACGTGGACGGCACGCAGACAAGACGCAAGTATGAACAGCAACAAAATCAACTTCATCTTGACAAGGCGTCGAGGAAATCGAAACGATGAACTGAGTTTTCTGCCTGATCGGCCGTTACTCACCCAATTGACATTTCGAAGACCGTTCCGAACCGATACTTATCAATTCATGGACAATCTATTGTGGTTTTGAAAAATAAAATTCCTTGAATATGAAGTAGTCTGTTTTCGTTATGCAGACGTTGGTTAGATGATGTCGCTCAATATGAAAAAATTTAGAGACGATCAGTGGTGTTCCGATGCTCAAAAATTCCAGCAATTTGCGATTAAAAAACGGCCACTGCCGCTTCAGTTCAAAAGACGAAAGTAATGCCCATACAAGGAAATTAATTTCAGGAGTGAAACATTTGATTTTGTTGCGTCATCCCCCGTAGCGTATTGTTTGTATTCGTCATAGCCAATTGTTTCAATTTCATTGCAGCGTAAAACGATCATCGTTCCATTCCAGTTTTCACAGAAGCCACATGCGCGTTTGCATTTCCAGGTTCAGAAAGGACACTTTTGTTTTATCGTTAAAATTGAGTTTTTTCGTTCCAAAGGAGGTCGATCAGCCTTCTTTATACTGGCCTAGTAGGGTGTCTCTCACAACTTCACAGAATTTCACAGAATGAGACATCATTTTCCTTTTGACTCCTCCCTGTTCCGTCCTTCCTCTCAGTCTGAAAGGGAGACAAAATGGTTTCTCGTCGAGACTCGGCTTCTTCATTTTCATCATATTCTTCGTGGTCTAGCGAGTCCTCACTTGAAAGTCCACCGCCTCCTCGCCACTTGACCACCAACGATGATGGCCTCAACCAGGCCACCCTCCCACAACAGCCGCTCACGGACATCGAACATCTGCAAATCGATCTGGATATGAAGATACAAACGGATACTGAAAAGAAGTTCGTGGAGAACGTCAATGGAGAGCCCGCACATCCTCATGACAATCACCTCGACTCCGTGTCCATATCTACTTCCGACGGCGAATCTCAGCTCTCTTCAAAACAACAGAACAAAAGTGGTAAAATTAATTTCCATCAAAATTAATGAAGGTTTAGTAGAGTGATATTTAGATTCGTTCAAGATTTTTTTTTCAATAAACCTCTTCCCAGGTGCATACGGATGGGTCGTCGTGGCTGCTGCCTTCTTCTCCAACATCTGTGTCGATGGCATAGTCTTCACCATCGGCAAGATTCTTTCCAAACCGTGGAAGGCGGAATTCAAATCGAGCGAAACAGAAGTCTCTGTGTGCATTAGCATGCTCTATGGCTCCTATCTCCTCGTCGGTTAGTACTGCTCAATGCCAGCAATTCTCAATCGAATTTAAAAAATATATTCGATCCAACGCTTGCTATAGCGAACGGAATTGTTAATTTGGAAAAACATCTTAGACTTTTGCTGGCTGACTATTTTATTTTTATAATTAACGTGGTAGATTATACAACGGAGTTTCCTTCAGTAAACGAGGAAAATTACTATTCTTCTAATGTTCTAACGCTACATAACATAAACTTGAAGGCCCACTCGCTTCTGGGCTATCCAATCGTTACGGCTGCCGAACGATGACGATTGTTGGCTCGATCATTGCCGCCTGCGGATTCCTTCTTTCTATCCTTGCTCCCACTATCCAAGTCCTCTACTTGACGTTTGGTCTTGTGGTTGGTACGTTCTCATTTAAATTCTTTGGCTGCAACTTGTCAGGAATCGGTTTCGGTTTCGTGTACTTGCCGGGATTCGTGATGGTGGCGACTTACTTCGACACTCGACGTGCCCTCGCTACAGGCATCGCAGTCTGTGGCTCCGGCATCGGCACGGGCATTTTCGCTTATGTCAGGAGCCACTTCAATACTTTTTTTATTTCTATTTTCAGCTGAACCCCCTTGTTTTTACACTGGTGGGTAATGACTACCAGGTCTTCCTGATATACATCGCTATGGTCGCTCTTCTCTGCGTCATCCCCGGCATGTGCTACCGTCCACTGAGCCCCGGAACAGAGGGGACCGCTAACACTCCTGTTACCAAAGTGGAACTACCTGTGCCTGACGAGCCAAAGGGCTGGAAGGCTGACCTCTTCGTGGTCCGGTTTCAACGTATTCTACAGGAATATAAAATTATTAAGGCTGTCAAGTCAATACTCGACAAAGAACTCCTTGTCCGCCCGAGCTTCTGGATAATGGCCGTCGCTGGATTTATGACCATGTCCTGCACCTTCCTTCCCTACACATACCTCCATAATTTTATCGAAAAATGCGGAAAAGAAAACGATGCGGTAACAAATGAGCGATAGAAGGATTAAAGACAAGAATTTTTTTTCAGAAGCTCCCCGTCACTCTGCTTGGAATATTCAGCATCGTTGCTCGTCTGGTGTGTGGATACATTGCTGACCATCCCCGTGTCGACGCCATCCTCGTCTCCAGCATCGCCGTCACTGCAGCTGGTAAAAATATTTTTTATCTACAACCTGCCTGCTCTAATGCCTTACATGATCAGAGCATTTACTCGTGATTTGTCTCAGAATTCAGAGGACTCTATCATATACCCGTCAGGTCTCGCTACTATGGCCGTTCCCCTGCTCCGTGCTTACTGGCTCTTCCTAGCCTTCAGCGTCCCCTTCGCTACTGGAGTGTGTGAGTGGCCAACAATTCCCTGTATTCTCAATCTTCTCTGCACAGCCTTCTTCATTGCTCTCCGGACTGTGATCTGCGTGGAACTGTTCACGATCGAGAAGTTGCCATCGGCCTTCGGAATCGTTCTCATGTTTATGGGAGGCGGAGCTCTCGTGGGATCTCCCATTGCCGGTATATTCAAGCTAAACTATATCCTAGCCGCTGATTACAGCTTACCTCCAAGACCTCTCCGGAAACTTCAACTTAAGCTTCTACGTCATGGGAGGAGTCATGGCCGTCTCCGGAATCATGTGTCTTCCTCTCCGTAGACTCGCTCGAATGGAAAATAGAGGAAAGGTTACAATCACTTTGTAAAGAGAAAGATGCTGATCCGTTAAGAAGAACAACGACGGAGAGGACAACGGTGTCTGAAGTGCAAGGCCTCTGCCATCTGCTTCACTGATCTTTACATATGCGCGCATGTTTCCAGCTGATACATGGAAGACTTATAAAATATTGTTCATCACTTCTCAAGCACTGCAATTTATCGGGACGCGATGCAGATGGATCTTCGAAAACTATGATCGCCCTTCTTAAGCGCTGATTACAAAACCAATAGCGTTTCGGGAGCTCCCGCAGAATCACACTAGATCATGTTTTTAAAAAATGGGTTATCGACAGCACAGAATCTTGTAGTATTTTGTACCCACGCCTATCACAGGCACTGTGGCACTGCCTCCCACTCCAGTAAGGTCACCCTAGCACCGACGCGCGAACCAGGGCTGCGTCCCCACTTGATTATCGGTTTTTATTCGTCAGTTTGCTAGTTAACCCGAGAGTCAATGGCCCGTACCAAGCACGTCGCCCGCGTCAAGGCCAGGGCCGATGAGTATTATGCTGGTCCAAACGTGTCGACTTTCCACCGGGAGGCCCTTCTGCGCGCCGTCGCCCTTCAACTTCGTCTTTCCACGGTGAGCAGAAGTTGTCATTATTTCCTGCTTGTTGAGTAACCAATAAAATGCTTGAATATTGCAGGATAACCAAGAAAAGCGAGAGGAGCAGGAGGAAAGAGACCGTGCGTCCGCGCCTGAATGCCCCGACGCCAACGACGAGAATCTGGAGGCCGAACACGACGGAGATGGTGAAGAGGAAATGGAGATTTACTCCGACGAAGAATAAGTATCGGCAGCCTTTCTCTGTACTCGAAATATGTCTATAATTGAACCATGATAAAAATGAACTAATACCTTTCATTGTGCATTATTACCATCGGTTCATCCGAATTCTCTCTCGACTCTCTCTCTCGTTCCTATGGCTGTCTCAGCATTGCCCACGACGTATCATGTGTCGTATTATCTAGTTATTATAACTTGGATTCGATGATCGAGGAAACTCCCTCTTTCGTCTTTTGATCGATTCATCTTGGGATTGGTTTATTCAGCTCGGTACTGGCATCATCCGCCTTTTAGCACGAACAATGAAGGACACATTCTCGAGATTCAGTTTGCAGTCCCAATCGAGTGTCAATGGCTCGCACCAAGCATGTCGACCGCTTTTTTCTCACTGGCGCGAATTGATTATGTTGATTCTATGGATTATACATGGCGGCGTTGTCGAATTACACTCTCACCGAAATCGGCGCCGAGATGGCTGCTCCAATGCTGCTGTGTAGTCAAAGCTTCCATTTGCGGTGGTCTGGCCAGGTGGTTCAAGGACTCCAAAAGAAAATAATTGCTTCTCGATTTCACTATCACGAGAAGTTGGCTGCATACTCAAAATAATCGCACATTTTTCAAGCAACCCGAGAATTATTCCCTTCACCAAACACGTCGCCCTCACAAAGGCAACACTGCTACGCATCGAACGCGTCAATAAAATCATTCCATTGAAGTAAAAATGCATTAAAGAGTATCGCTTACCTTGAAAATCCTTGTTGCTGGCAGCGTATGCAATTGAAAAGAAAACTCTTGTGAGTTCTCGGAGAGGGAAATCCTGAATGTTCTTGCAGATATCGTCACGATCCCCTTTGTTGCTTTCCGAATTCAAGACTCGGAGAGTGAGTGGTATGCTTTATATGACTCTCACATGATTAGTTGCGGGAAACGGATACTTGGAATGCGATCTCTATGTACTTGTTTACCAGACAAGGGCACTGTAATTGCTCTAGGGATGCTTATATGATTGGGTGCACTTGTAATTGCGATGATTTACGTGTTTCGATGAAAATGCGGATGGACGTGAAAGGGGCTACCACTTCCCTTTCTGCATGACATTCCGTTCGTCCGTGAAATAGCTGATCTTTTAGCTATATTAAAATATGTTTTGTATCGGGTTTTCTTCGAATATCGAGGCCTATTGCGAGTGGCGAATACCTTTTACATTGTTTCGGCGTTACGACAGGTACTCAGAAATGCCCTTCCTTAGGTCAGTTCGAAAACATGATGTTGAAGTATTTTGTTCTGGATAGGCCATTCCTCTCAACTTCCGTTTGCTCTCCGATTCTCACATGATGAGACATCACCTCCCCTCTTCCTGACTCCTCCCCCATCTGCCCTTCTACTCAGTCTCAAAAGGAGTCCTTATGGAGTCCCGTCCTCCCATCCCTCCAACCGACCTACCTTCCATCCCTCACCCCTCTGTCAGAGACCTCCTTCTCCAGCACGGCCTGATTCCACCGCCTTTGACGACCACTGAACCATCTCCTGTCACACCCACGTCTCCTCTCCCCGGCCCCTCCATCAACCCGCCCTACACACAGCAGCAGCATCTGACCAATTTCCACCAGCTACAACAGATCCTCGAAAATGGCAAGGTATTACTTGCCATCCAGAAGGCGATGGATGACAAGAAGTTCGTGGGGATCTTCAGTGGGCAACCCACAACATCATCAGCCCCGACCCAATTTTCATTCCCCGTACAGCAATCTTCTACGCCAAACTTTCCAACCGTCCCCATTCTGCCACCACCCCTCAACTTGCCCACGCACAACCTCGAGATCCTGAAACAAATCCATGGCTTGTCCGCGCTGACGCTAGATAGGATGCTAGACCAGACCAACTCTACCTTCTCGGCTCCTAACAACAACTTCCTGAAGACCTTGCTAGAGGCGGAGCTTGATAGAAAGCTAAAAGCGATGAGTCCTGTGGAGAGACAGGCCTTCAACATTGCCAAGGCTTGTTTCCGCAATCAGCACAACGGAGCCCAGCTCCCTTCAATCTCATCCATCAGTCCATTTTCTGGCCAAAGCCATGTCACATCCTTCGTCTCTCCCTTCACTGATCCCATTGACAACTCTCGCTTGACGACAAAACATCCCACTAACAAAGGTATGTATGATTCTTGTTAAAAATTCAAACATAATTGCACGACAGGACGGGCCGTAAGATTCCAGCCCTATGCATCGAAGAAGTCGGAGAAAGGAGGCACACGAAAGCACCAGTCCAAGGCCGGTTCCTTTTCAACTATTTATTCAAAATGTGCTTGGTTCTTACAGCCGGAGCCATCATCACTGCCCGACATAGCTCCAAGTATTCCATCCGCTTCCATCACAGTAGCCGAGTACTTCAAATCCTTGAAGAAGCCCACGCCCCAATGGCCTGATCATTCCCTTCTTACTCCATCTAAAATGAATTTTGTCTCTTCGGATCACTCTGTCCTCGATAGTTCGCGTGAACTGACCGAGAATCCCTCAATCCCAGACACTGTGAGCCAGACTGCCTTTGTCCATACCGTTCCTCCCCCGTTCACCGACCCGGCCGTAGTTCTTGGCTTTACCGCGTCCTTGACAGAGCAACAACAGCAGCAGACTCGCTATGCTAGGCAGGCCTATATTAACGATTTCCTTAGCAAAGTCAACAAGAAGCGGAACATGGGGAAAACATTCAAAAGCACGTAACACCTTTTCAATACTGAGCGAACAAAAGAGAGTCGTTTCGACGCTGTGCACATATTTTTATTCCATACTTCACATAGCAATAAACCACAACGTTTGAACTCACGATCTTTCGTGCTCATGTAATATTTGCTATATATTTTCGATGGCTTTTGCACCCCTGTATGTGGTCTTCTTTGAAATGTAAAACAACCGATAAAATTATAATAATGTTATATTTGAAGTAACTATTATTAATAATTGTTTTTTATTTACATTTATAAAACGCTGAACTGGAATACATGGCAATAATTACCAGAACAAGACTAGCGGATGTGTTCGCAGTGTAGTGGCTGTTATAGACTCGATGCGGATGAGTTGCCTGGTATTCAGCGACGATCGCCCTCATGGAACTCTCGTTTCTATTGCAGCCATCACTCGCGCAGAGGAGGACCTCCGAATCGATGAACAAGAATCGGCCAACCTCAACAAAATCAAAACCGTGCCAATAAAATCGACGATCTCACGGTCAGCTGTGATCGCGAGAGAGTATCATTGTTCAGTACACACCCTCTAGCAACGACCTGAAAATGAAATCAAGGAAACACAAGGCGACTTGCACCTGAGTTGTCAACTGTCGTGTTAAGAAACAGAAAGACCCCAGACAGGTGGAATGGACTGAATCGTCCATGGCACATTCGAAAGTTCCATTATTGAGTCCCGTGGAAAGGGCAGAAAGATTGCAGAGGTCCTGAAATAGTCGTTCCAATAGCTGCTTGCTATGAGTGACTTTGTTGTTGCAGAGGCAGGTTTGACTCTCGTGATAATCTGCTCCGCTCCCAAACTTGATCTGGTGGCAGCTATTTGGCAACAGCCTCAACATAACACCATCTGTGTCAGCCGTAGTATTACAAACACAGAAACGCCGAATGCTTTGAAAGTGTTCTCGCAATCGATGGAAATAATTGAGTTGCTTCCCGTATAAGAGGCTGAGCAGTAGAGAGCCTTTTTGCACGAAGACATACCCTGAAAATATGTGTTTTGCATACTTGATCAATCGCTGTGCACACGCACAGCGATTGAGTTGGAGCAGGTTAGACTCTCAGTAGCGGCTGTCCGAATCGTATTTTCAACGTCGTTACAGTAGTCTGTTCTGAATCGATGGTTGTGTGACGTTCTTTTGATCTCAGTTCTACCTGCATATACAAGTGGCGAAGGAGGAATCACCGTAGCAACCAGAGTCGATATCATCGAAGGCAGGCCCGACACCACATCCCTCAACAATGGATGATGTCGCTTCCGGCATGACACTGAACCTGTTGAACGACGGCTCCGTTCGATGAATACCTTAGGCAGACCTCGCCAGTGCAATTCAATAAGGGCCTGTGTCAGCTGATTTAAACGGAAGTGCATGGCGGACTCACCCTTTCTCGGGTGAACTGAAGTAACACGCAAACGACAGGGAATTTTGAACCACATCAAATAGGATGGAAAGTAATGGCAAAAGCA
The DNA here is from genome assembly GCA_014805385.1 of Levipalatum texanum. Taxonomy (NCBI): domain Eukaryota; kingdom Metazoa; phylum Nematoda; class Chromadorea; order Rhabditida; family Diplogasteridae; genus Levipalatum; species Levipalatum texanum. Next base: position 57,935 of record JACMIG010000036.1, read on the forward strand.
GCATATTTCCGATTTAAAGCGAAGTATTCTTGAGCAACACGACTGGGGGGCTATTACAGCTGCTTCCGAAAATGGCAGGTTATATTCGGAAAATTGTATGTGCGCCTTCTGTTGCCTACCAACAACACGTGAAGAGATGGGCCTTGGGAACGGGACAATCATAATTGAAATACATGACTCAACTGGGAGAGCATAGTGAATTCGTCGTCTCTCGGAAGGAGGGTCCCGGAATGGATAACCCGGAAAGCTGAATTATCCGAAATCGACAGATAATGCCATCCCATCTCGACGAATGAATTCAGGCAAGCAGGGCATCGTTCGAGAGCTCCGATCGAATGCACTAAAACCTTTACGGTGCAACGGGTATTACTATTTCGAGAAGGGACGATTCCCGAATTCAAACAGGATAGTCACCAAGTGGCTGGGTGGAGATGTCGTTGACCAATCTGGCGCTCCCGTTGTTCGAACCGATTCTGGGCAAAAGATTATGATTGTGTCGAAAGGACAGAAAACCATGCCCCGATTGCGTCTTGATTGCCTGGATCGGCAACCACGAGGCTTCAAAGTTCCCTTGTGCAGGCACTAATGTTTTCAGAGAAAAATAAGAAGAATATGGTGACTTTCAAAACAACGATCGACTGCAGTACCCAAAGATTTATTGGCTGCGGACGAAACATTGTACATGATCTCTATGAACGATGGAGAGATAACGAAAAAAAACAAAGAAAACAGAACAGTCAATGAAGGCCTCAAAACATCTTCAAATACGTCTATACATGGAGAGCAAAACATCGGATGGAGGCAACGAAACAACAAGAAACTTCTGAATATATTTGGTAAAGAAAAATTCGTAACATGTTCAAGGGAAATCTTTGAAAGAAAAGATATGTACAAAGTTGGACTCGAACTCATTAAATATTAAGAAGACTATGTACAGGGGTAGTAAAAGTTAAATAAGCGAGCTTAGTTCGCATTGTAAGTTTGTGGGGAAGGCAAAAAAGAATTCCGATTATGAGCTATGTACATGGGGAAACAATGACAACGATCTCAGATCGTAAAAAGGTACCGGGGAGGGGTTAGTTTTCCCTTGTAGGGGGTGTTATTCCTCCTTGGGGTCCTCTGGCTCCTTCTTCGGATCCTTGCGAATAACCATCTCGGCCAGTCCCTGCGTTGCTCCCCCGGAGACACTGGGAACGTCCTCCAGTGACTCCGGTGCAGCTGATCCGGAAGGCTGCTGAGCCTGGAAAATAAATTACTTCCATCAACTTTCACACGCTTGGAGAACTGCTCATGTGCTGAATGAATGTTAAGCTCACCTGTGCCCGTGCCTCTTGGTCCTCCGAAAACTCGCCCGCCCACTCGTACCCAGTGCGCCAATTCTGAAGCATAGTTCACCGTAAATACACGAGAAAAAATCAAAGCTCACCATAGGACTCGGGTTCGCGCGGAAGCGGACGGCTGACTCGGGAGAGGTTTCTCCCGTTTCTTCTTCCTTCGCCTTTCCGGAATCCTGATACAGCAAGTATTTTGTAAATGACAGGCAGAAAAAGGCTGTGTTCATTTCCGCAATAATAAAGATAAAAAACTGAAGCTCACCATTGCACTTGGGCGCTTTCGGAGGGCGAGAGCCTGGGGCGAGACACTGGGAAAGTCCTCCAGTGCCTTCGGTGCTTCCGATTCAGAAAGCTGCTGAGCCTGCAAAATAAATTACTTCCATCAACTTCCACACGTTTGGAGAACTGCTAATGTGTTGAATGAATGTTAAGCTCACCTGTGCCCGCCGTGCCTCTTGATCCTCCGAAAACTCGCCCGCCCACACGTGCTCAACGCGCCAGTTCTGAAGCATAGTTCACCGTAAATACACAAGAAAAAATAAAAAGCTCACCATAGGACTCGGGGGGTTCGTGCGGAAGCGGACGAGCGACTCGGCAGAGGGTTCTTCCTCATCTTCATCCTTCGCCTTTCCCGAATCCTGATTAAGCGAGTATTTTTTTTATAAATAACAGACAAAAAAGGCCGTGTGGCATTTCCGCAATAATAAAGATACATAACTGAAGCTCACCATTGCGCTTGCGCGCTTTCGGAAGCGAACGGGAGCCTGTGGCGGTTGTACACTCTCGTTCGACGAGCGATCGCCTAGGTACCCCTCTTCTTTTCCACCTTCCTTCGGCTCTCCCGATTCCTGAATTAATGAATGTTTTTAATTTCTAGCAGCAAAAGCCATCATAAACAGCATAAAAGAATACCATGGCCAATGGCATCTTGAGCTTCTTTTCCGGCTCAACGCCGTCTCCGCTAGTGTCGGATCCGCGATCCGATGAGCGCTTCGAACCAATGAGTCCCTGGAAGTAAACAAATGATTTAAAAGCAGCGCAAATTTCCATTCTTGGACAGCCCAAACAAGAATCAACGCGGGATCACGTGAGAGAAGTAGATCAGTAAAATGCCCAAACGAAAGACATGGTCGATTAAATGGAGGCAGAGGATGATCTAATGACGAAAAACACGCCGACAATGATTGGCAGTCTGTTTTCCAAAGGACACTGGGGACTTTCATATGGCTATCAGAGCATTATTCGCATCGGATTTTATCCAAAGAAAAAATGCAAACCTTGAGAGAATCCGACGAATCAGTCTTCTTCCTTTCCGGAATGTCGACCTCCGAGCTGCTCGGGAGAGTAGTCTGGCGCCCGAGCTCGGGACGGAAGGTCACCAGTGGATCGGCAGTCGTCGCTTCGCGTACATTTTCCTCGACATTCGAGGCCTGAAGGAATCAATAAGCCACTAAATCACTGATGCATGTATCCTAATGAGAAATGTACAAACCTGTGCAGTCTCCTGACCAGTGGCGGCCTCTTCGGTCCCCTCCTTGAGTTGATCTTCGGGGGTAGGATCATCCTTCTTTCGTTCGTCTCTTGAAGCCATGACGAATACTGCAAACGAAACAATTCATCTTTCGGAAAGCGGGCAAAAAAGGAAATTGCACGGGAATCAATATAGACAAAGCCAAGTAAGGATTTGAAGGAAGCATTCGACAGGGTTAGAATCATGGAAGGATGCAAACGTAGGAAGAGATCACAGCGAGTTACGCAAACGAGTCGTGAGGAATGAGGGGAGCAAATGCGATCGAGGACGAAGGGGCACATCCAAGATGTACTCACTGGCAATAAAAAATAGACCGAGTGGGAGAATGCAGAGAACGGGGTGAGAGTGCGGGCAAGGGGGCAGAGGACTTTCACGGAAACAGTGATACACACAAATTCAAAAAAAGAAGCAAAGAGAGGGAGAGAGTGAGAGGGCACGCGAAAAAATTCTGAGGAAAAATGCGGGCTGCGCGGGCGAGAGAAGAGAGAGGGGCACCACCAGAGGGCGCGAAGGGGCTTCGCAGTGATCTCCCGGCCCCGCGGGCAGTTTGCTGGTCGGAAGAGCGCGGGGCGGAGCGCCAGTCAAAACCTGACAGGTCGTATGCCGGCTGCGGCGGGAAAAAAAAGGGGGGGGCGGGGGGCGGGCG
>JACMIG010000037.1:0-25287 GCA_014805385.1 Levipalatum texanum
CCCCCCCCCCCCCCCCCCCCCCCCCCCCCCCCCCCCCCCCCCCCCCCCCCCCCCCCCCCCCCCCCCCCCCCCCCCCCCCCCCCCTTGCATTGTTCCCCATCTGTTGAAGCACAAGGCCTCTCCTCCATTCTCAGGGCGCGAATCTCTGACGCCCTTGAGTCCGTCGATCATTGTCAGTGGTCCTCCATGCGTGTCTACTATTATTAGGGGGGATCTCTCAAGGTATCCCAGGCGCGTCGTCCCGTCACGGACGGTGGCCCTGGGGGGCTGACATTTGTTGTGACTCGGAGCACCTCTCCCTTCTCTCCACCCTCTCACTTGCCTTTGGTTTGCTCTGCGGATGCTTCTCCCGTCTCTCCCCCGTGAACAGCTGTGTGATCTGTCTTTGTAAGAACGGACGGTGCCTTCCCATTCAGGCCAATGGGGCGAAGGACTCCAAGTTCTTAGGCTCCTCGTGTAGAACCCATTATCTCGGAGATTTCGTTTCCCTCCTTTCTCTTACCCGTGTGTAGAACCCAAAGGCATTATCTCGGAGCCTTCAATTTCCTTCCTCCTTAAGGCCTTTTAGGCGCTTGCAACTAAGTGCACCTCATCATCTGATCAGTTCCCCTGTGCACTCGGGCGGTATCTAATCCTATCGAAAGGGAAGAGAGGGTGGGGGCGGATAGCCTCCAGGAGGGAGGGGGGAAGGACATCCCTCATTCCCCCCATCACTCGGACCGTACAGGGAGGGGGGCACTCTGATTTTATCGCATCCCCCCGTGTCCTCTCTTCTCCAATTGAAAGCCTCTTTAATGGCATTTCTGTGATAGAAGTGCTCTCTCTCGTATGGTGGAGGAGATCTCTGCTGCTCCTTGCCACTGATTTTTTTCTAGAGGATGGGGGCTTACACCCATTCCCCCCTCTCCTCTGCCAATCACACAATGGCAGCGACGTGGTCGAGAGGACCCCTCAAACAGAACGATATTTGACTTCTTCTCTCCCCTCCGTCCGCCTGATATCATTGTAAGACGATGATACCGAGGAGGTAAACCTGCTCCAGGAAGCGTTCGGGAGGATAATCATAGAGCCCTCCTCCTCCTCTTCATCCCCCCTTTCCTCCATTCTATCCCATCTTCTTCGACGACCCAGGACGACCAGTATAATTACTCGTCGAGCGGCTTGTTCGTCTGTCGGCTAATCCTTGTGAAGAAGAGGGTCAGAGTATCCCTCCTTCTTCAATTCGGCGACTATCAGGTCGAATTCCGCGCATTCACCCCCCGCTGGGTACGTTTACAACACCTTGAATGGGGGAGTATCAGAGTCCTCGCGCTTCCTCTATTCTCCGTGTCGCTTCGACTGATCAAACAGAGTCGCCTTCGCCTTTCCTGAAAAGCGGCAGGATCGGAAGGGCGAAAGCAATACAATGCCATTCTTCGCCCCTGCCTCATCGATCTCATTTTGACAACTCTTATTTCCTTCCTTGGAATTTCGCTCTCAACGCTATCTAATAAATCCATCGAGCCCAATGCCCTTTTGAAAGGGAAAGCAAATGCAAATGAAGGTACATTGCTTATTGTTAGATTGAACGACCTTTTCTTGAAGTGCTATTGCCTGGTACGATTTCATCCGACGATGTTTATCAAACAAAATTCTGACGGTCTCTTTCCCGGTTCTCACGGCTATTTCCATCGTCTCTCGTAGAAAGGTCATGGCACGCCCTCCCACCAGCTACTATCACCGGGACGCAATCTCGGTGGCGGTCGGCGGAAGCCACTTGATTTCCTCCTTGGCAACATCTCTCGAGACTCTTCCCAGAGAGGCGTGTATTTGAGCATGTTTCCCTCCCGTTTTCGTAGCGATGGCGGCGGATCAGAAAGTCGCCCCTCCTCCTCGTACTATACATGGGTAAACACTTCTTCTCATTCAGCCTCTGGCCATGATTCGCGGGAGGGTGACCATATTGTGAGGGCGCCTCCTTGGGGGACATCTGTCGCCTGTGCAACAGCTGCCTCGTATTATATTATAACTGAGGGGCCAGCGTCTTCGGAGGAGGAGGGGGTACAGTTCCCGCCCTCTCCCTGTTGCTGAATTCCATTTCAATTCTTCATTATACCAGTGTGGCATAATTCGACAGATTACTGTTCCCGCCTTTTCCCAGTTCGAATTGCTCGATTCCCCCCATTGCGCATTCCTGAGTCATAGCCAGGAACGCTCTTCTCCTGCGTCTACGATTAATCGCTTGACGTAGCTCTTCCTCGTTAGCGCAGCACAATGAAAATGGTGGACGGAGGCTTCGTCGTTGTGTAATAAATGATTCATCCGCACTGATTGATTTGCCTCCGTCGACGTATCGTAAATCAAGCACTCCGTCCGTCCCTCGCAGCCACTCCCACGATCAGATCATGGTCTTTTTTCGGTGATACCTCCCCTGCCCCACCCTTCTTCAATCCATTCCGCCCCCTTCGACCACTTCGCCCTTTCCCATATGCTTCATCTATGATGAATCTCTGGTCTCGCCCCCTCCGAACGTTCCTTCAAACTGCTACATTTTCTTCATTGAATTCGAGGCGTCATTCTAGCTCTGCTTTTACAGGTAATGGATGGATTCGCGGAGGCGAATCATCTGCTGTCGACGGCTCTCGAGCAGCTCGATGACATCTTATCGCACAGTCAGTTTTTTTTTAAAATTTATATACTTATCAAAATATCGATTTCGTGAAACAGTAAACCTCGGCACTGAAAACTTTCGCGCGATTATTCTAACTATGCCTCTTCGACCATGTGTTCTTGAATCAGGGATGTGGAAAGGGTCAACGACGCTGATCGAAAGAAAAGTGAACAAATAACATATTTCTAGTCGTAGTTTATTCCTCGCGACTTGTGGCCAAGCGCATTCGGCCGTTGCGAACGCGTCAAACCTCTGCAAACACCGCCGCGATTCTCGGAAAGTCAATGGTGGATCCCCTCCACGGAGGGTCAACACTGTGGCAACGAGTTCTTATCACTCCCAAACCATTTCCCTTACTTTCGACCCCTAGCCCCTCACCTTTAGCCCCGTGCCGGCAAAGCAAACTTCTCGCCCGTGAACGAGCCGAAGATTCGGCGGCTCAATGTGGTCTCATAAATCTGCGATTTGCTGCCAATCGTTTGGCCCTTCTCTTCTCGAGCGAGACAGAGACGTGACCCGCCGAGAGAGCAAAAAGACGATCATGAGCGGGATGTGTGGGCTTTTCCCAGTAGAGAAGAAGGAATCTTGGCTGCTCCTCATTTATTACGGGCCATTAGATTGTGGGGGCGAATTTCTCCCTTTGCTGCACACGATAGATCGTGTGAACGGAAGTGGGAGTGGTATCCTCTTCTTCCCTCCCCTCCTCCTTCCTCTCTCCATCCACCCCTCCCCCCATGCAACAGTTTGATCGGGTAATTGCCATCAGCGCCCGCTGTGGTATGCATGGAGGAAAGGACCCCGCGCGCCATCCTCCAAAGAGGTTCCCCTACTTTGATGATTCCGCTGCCTCGAGAGTACCTGTACTCTCTGGCTTGTTCGTCCCACAAAAGGGGAACAAGTCATTTTCGCCCCTCTTGCTCTTATAGTGTTTTGTCGGTTGGAGCAAGTTGATTGCCGTCGAATATTTACTTCTGCTGACCGAAAAGTAAGCCTTTTGGTTGCGCGGAAGAAGTTCGGCTTGCCCCAACTGGATCAGTCCACTCTCATACCATTCCAGTAGTGGTGGAAGTGAGTAAAGACTATTAGTCCCCTTCCCTTCACTTCTCCGCCTCGGCGTCTCCCGGCTAATCCGCTGAAAACACGCACTGTTTGTGTTCGCGTATCGAATCGAGATAGAGCGAGAGGGGCAGCTACCATTGACCGCTACCTGTTATGGGGGCAAATATTTATGTCGTTTCCTGTTTCTCGTTTAAGGCCACCGAGCCAGCGTGGCTGAACGCGACGCAAATACTGCCTCCACTACTCCCGCGCCACTGGCCCAACAGCAGTCCTTCGGCAACAAGAACAGCTTCTTGACTGCTATGGAGGTAAGGATTACGGCTTTGCCGGAATATCTTTTCAAGAAGCAGTCAATGTATTTTAAAGTATCTAGATTATCGATTGATTCACAGGCCAAGCGCGCCGCCCTGGAGGAGGACGTCAACGGGAACGGGAAGGAGAACGAGGACGGGTGCTGGGATCGCGAACATGGCACATGGAGCGATGGCGATCGGAGAGGTGTTCATTGGAACTTCTCCGTCTAATACGTTGACTTGCTCATCTAAGGAGATGGAAAACAACGAAAAATTATTCAAAAATCATTCTAGATTAAAAAGCATGATCTAGATTAGTTCTCGATGATAAATTCTCTTGAATAAAAATCATGTATGGCCTCTGTCTAGCCAGCGCTTTTTCTCCTGCACCCATGTTCATCTCGGGGGCGCAGCCATTTTGTCGACATTTGAGGCGCTGGAATCGTGTCAAATTTCGATTGGTGGCTAATCGAGGCTATCGGGAGGAACTAAAGGGGAGGTGGTCTCTTGTTAGTTCTCCCTCAATGGCGTCGATGGAGTCTCCGATGGCGGAGTCTGTCTACGACGAAGTTGCAGGCTCCACCGCCAGCTCCGGGGCCGAGAGCCCTCCCACTGATCTACCGACCTCCTCTGCCTCCTCCACCGCCATCATGAGCCCATTCGAGGCGTTCGTCAAGGTACGGTCAAGGGAACTCTTCTTCATATTGGGGGATGCACGAGCTGTTCCTTTTAACGTTCCGAATGTGACAGTCGTCCTAAATCGTTGAAAGGAACAGCTTGTTCAACCAAGCAATAGACTGAGGATTCCACCCTTATCTCAAGACTGAGCTTTGAAAGTGAGTGACAGACAGAAAAAAAGGTATATCGCCTAGGTAAACGCTGTAACGAGGTGTCAGTCGTAAGAAAGAGAGCGAAGTGCGCTACGCTTTATCACCCCGCTACTGCGTTTATCGCAGCGAAAGAAGGGCGCCTGTTCCCCTCCCACAAAATCCCCGGTTAAGAGTGGGATAAGAACGACTGATAAGGTGTTTCAAAATGGCACATGGCTTTTCGCACCTTGCCTAGCACCAGATTCGTCTCGCCTCGATTCAGACCACCATTTGAGGCCATCGACAAGCATGAAGTGCCGGAGCGCCCGAGTCTCGCTACGCAGCTGAAGATTATGCGATGGATGCGTGGCTGTGAGGTAAGTGTCTCTTTTTTATTATAAGGGCGTAAAAGAAACAGTACGGATGTTCCATGGCATGGGTACCGAGCAAATTCTGTGGTGAAATTACGCAAGTATTTATAACTGGAAAATGATCAGCATGTTGTCGGCCGTTAATCAGCCTACTATTGCTGTCGATCAGTCATCTTCGTCCACTACTAACAACTGCGTGCCGTTGGCCGTGCTGATCCCCTCCGACCCAATTCTGTTGCCCCCCTCCCGTCCCTGCTGACAGCGTGGAATGAGTGGAATGCAAGTGTGATAGATGAGGAGAGGCCTGCAGGCGGCGGGCCCTCCTGCCTGCCTCTCATCCCCTATCACCCCGAGGGGGAGAAAGAGGAGACTTCTCTCTCCGCCTCCGACACCATGCATTCTTGCAAGATATCTTCTCTCGAGCGAGAGAGTGGGACAAACACATGGTGAACACGGCCGATACTTCCTGGAACAACACATGATCCCATCCACTCGAACAGCAACTTTCAACAGCGACCAAATAATACACTTCCAAGAAGGAGATGCATTTCCACGGAAGACTCTCCCTGAGTTCGATGCTAACTGTGTTAAGGAGGAGCTGGGGTAGAATTACCGACCAAGTTAGGGGGGCTGGAGTCGCCGGTCAGCGGGTGGGTAGGTCGCGGCGGATAAGACCGATAATTGGCGAAGAAAGGAGATGGGGGCGCGGAGGGGCAGAGGCCAAATTGGGGCGGCCGCCTGGCTGCGGGCCTAAACTGGAGCTGCCCATTGCGCCCCCCTCTTCGGAGAAGAAGGAGACAGCTTCATTTCCCGCCCCCCCCCCTGCACTTAGTCACTTAGTAGTCCATTGGAGGGGGAGGGCTCACTGTCTTCCCCCCTCCTCATCCTTCCCGTGTTTACTACTGCTGCAGAGAGAAGAACGCCTAGAACAGACTGTACGCCGCCTCTCATCATACCGGACGTCTGTCATCTTCCTCGCTCTTGATTTCGGAGATCTTCAGTTCTGCATAGGAGTCCCTCGATCTTCGGAGTCCTCGCGATGTTTTGCGGGGCCCCGAAGGTCATCTGTCCTGATCATTTCTCATCGATGCAGCCGCTGCTCTTTTCGCATCTCTTCAAAGCGATTCGCCTTTCTCTCCCTCCCTCGTTCTTGTCGTCTCTTTCTTGCCTGGGAGATTGAGAGGCGCTGATTGCACCTTTCGACAGGAGGAGGGCCTCGAAGTGACCGCATCTCTCGCTCCTCCCCCTGCATTCCGCTCATTTCCAGCCTCTTCGGCGGGGGCTTCGAATGACCGCGGGGAAGGAGGAGAGGAGATGGGGGAGGAGGAGACAGAGTGTGTGATGCTGCCGCAACACCTGTTGGGGTGGGAGACGAGAAGGAAGGAGAAGCCTCTCCGCGAGACGGACGGGATCTCCCTTCGAGTATCTCGGAGGAGAGAGCGAGGCACCTGGCCAGCTGTGGTCTCTCCGGCTATCATGGAGAATCCGCCGGCCTACGACGTCCCCGGGATGGTGTTCGAGGGTGCGGCGCCCCTGGCCGAGAGCCCGAGGGCCGGTCCTCCCGCCGGCTCCTCCATCGACTCCTTCGAACTCGGCGGTGCCCGATTCGGAGGCAGCGCCTCCTCCTCCATCTACAAGGACAACACCGCCAAGAGCATCAACAGGTGCGGGCCTCCTTCTCCATTCTGATGCCTGTCTCTCATTGCCGTCGTTTCTCAGACCCATTAAAAAGGGTGGTGGCGCGTCTTCGGGCGCGCCACCCGAATGAATTATTGAAGCCTTCCGGAAGATCTTTCGCTCTCGAGGCTGGTCTCCCTTTCCCCCAAATCACGCCATCCCTCATGCCCTCTCATTCCTCCTTTCATCAGTCCCAAGCGGCGTTCGCCTTTTATCTGCGCGCGAAAAACATATGTATCGCGTTCCTCAATTGGGGCTACCACCCAGCCAAGTTTTACGATGCCCTCTCATTCAGTTCCAAAGAGAGAGGGAGAGAGAGAGAGACAGAGCTCCACTATTTCATTTGATTATATCCCCTCTCGCTCTCGCTCTCTCGATATTCTCCTCGTCGGTCTCGCACCGTCCCGGGGGCCATACTTCTTCCCCCCCGCCCTCTCCTCAGGGGGGAGGGCGCCCAAGTCCTCTACCAGTAGTCAATGAGCTCCCTCTATCACCTTCCTTTGAGGGGGCCGCGTCCCCCTCACTACTCCGACTCCGGCTTCGGATCGGCGCTGAGCTCGGGATCCTCCTGCTCGTACCTCCCGCCCCCGCCGCCCTACCGCTACTTCCGTCCCTCCAAGCAGCACAGGATTCACCGTTCCTTCTCCGACTCCAAGTACTCTGGGAATGTGGTCGGGCCGCCGAGCGCGGACGCCGCGCGCGCCATGAGGGGAGTCTCCTGGAGCAGCCGGATCAGCCTGGTGAGACCATTGAACCTCCTCATGTCCACCCCAAGTGGGTCTCATTTTGACCCGACTGGATATCCGAGTGGCGACGTGTCCTTCCTTCTGTCCGTGTCCTTCAGTTGCCTTCCTTCCTCCTGCCAGAGATCTGTCCCCTGTTTCCACGTGTTCGATATTTCGATTCGCCCGTGTGTTCTGTCTCCTCTCCTTTTTCTGACTCTCCAGATGATGATGGGCCGGGCGACCTTTTCCTCCCGACCGCAATGACCCCCGTGAGTGATGACTCCCGCCAAGTCGAAGGTAAATCATCGCTGTATGTATGTCTCCCTCATCTTCCTGTCTCGGTCGATGGAGGCGGGGAGAGACCAAAATGAACTATGTTTATGGGCGCCTCCGCAACAGGCGCTCGTCTGTCGTTTATTGCATGGCTGCAGGATCGACTTGATTTGTTCTCACTAAATTTCGTCCTGAGACCGGGGCTACAAATGAAATCCGAACACTAAAACACAATTATCGATTTCCTTGTTTTGGTAGATCACCCAAAATTGAGGAGCTATGAGACTGGCGGCCGCATACAGGGAGTGGGGGCTCGGCAGCCACTGACGAGATGACAATTAGGCAGGACCCGCTCTCCCCCCTCCACCAGAAGAGAAGATGTGCTCCATTGGATGAATGGACAGAGAGAGAGACAGGGAGACAATGCTTGCCAACGTAGGGAGAACACCCGGCACCGTGTTGTGTATAGTTGGAGAGCATAAAACGGAGATACAAGTCCTGAATCCGGGGGAGAACGATGTCGAGGAAAAAGGATGCGGAGATTAGCCGTTGCCATGGTCGAAGAAAAAAAATGCGGAGATTTCTCCGTCTCGCCCACTATCAAACATAAATTACATATCAGGCCTCCTGGTTCAAAAAACGAGACGATGTATTCTCCGCTTGCTTCTTTACCCCCGACCAAACGAACTCTAACATTGTACAGTGGAATGACTACGGCATGCCCTAACTTCACGTATGCATGGAACATCAGTACAATGAAAGGGCAAGTGGAGGAAAAATGTAGTGTCTCAAGGCAATGCATCACGTGCTCCTGCATTCCAGAGCCCATCGCCTTCGATGTCCACCGTTTCCTGTCCTGAGTACCCGGAGCTCCAGGATAAACTACAGCGTCTCGCCATGGCCAGGGACAGCCTCTCCCTTCAGGTCTGGGGGAGAAAAAACCAAGCCTCTTCGCTCCAAAACAGTTTGAACAGTAGCCGTTTGCCATGGGGATTATGAACGGTCAACAGAGCACAGACAGAAAGGAGCCGGTTAACCTTAGGATCGGAAGGGAGACGCGTTTTGTTCAGGTCAGCGTTCTCTCCGAACAAGTCAGTGCGCAGAAGGAGAAGATACGGGACCTTGAATCGCTGCTGACCCACAAGCGAGGATCCGCCACGGAGGATATGCTGCATGAGGTTGGTTCTTCTATCATGAAAAGTCAGCAGTTCATGTTCAAATGCTACAGTCAGCCCCCAACCATTTCCTCTGACTGTTCTGTGTCTACCAGGTTCTTTTCATGTACCTCTCGCTCCTCACCTCAGCCTCTTCATCTTCTCGTCTATCCGTTCCATTTTGCACTACCAGTTGGTCTCTGATTCCCCGACCCCTTCGACCATCACAATCCATCATCGCCCCTCCCATGATTGCCTTGATTTCCTCGGTGTATCCGTTTCCATCTGCTGCCATACTCCTCCATTTCTCCCTCCTGTTCCCTGAGACGCCCCATCCAATTTCCGTTCGGAACTAGTGACTTTATCTTTGTGGAGATGCCTCTCCCCCAGAAGAAGAGGGATGATTATTCAAACGGGCCTTTTCCTATTCGAATTTCAAGAGAGTGGCGGGGTCGGTCCCATTTCGCGGGAAGTGTCCCCGGTTGCCCTTTCGAATGGCTCTCTTCTCTGTCCTCATCTCGGAATATGATGAGAGGCCTCCATGCAATCCCTCCGTTTTGGGGCGAGGATCCCTGTTGTTTTAGGGGGGAGCTTCTCGTCGTCGTATTCTTATTCTAATAAGATTAGGTAGTGGCCGAGGCGAGGGGACGCAACAAGTCCGGGGAGGGGAGAACGTAGAAATGGACACTGCGTTTGAATTTTCTGGAGATCTAACCGTCTGGTCCCTCTCTCTTTCCCGTACTCTCTCCAATCAGTGACCCAGGACCGGGGGAACGGAGATGCGAAGCTCCATGGGGGCTCCATTTCCCCTTACGAGGCGCCTGCAGAAAGGAGTGAGGGGGAGTGGAATCTTTTTGTGGACGGGGAAGGGAGCAACTCTCCCAGGCACGGATTTCTACCCCCAAGGAGGAGTCCGGAGGGGAGTCTATTAGCCGTCCTTTCCAACCTTCCCACACTGGGGGCAGGGCGCGCCGGGGGTCAGTGTCCATCTCAAGAGGGGCTACTTAACGGGGCGAGATGGCGACACGGAGAGAGTAGAGGGCACGAGGAGTCTCTTCACCTCTTGAACTGTCCTTTTAGAACCTTTCGCTTCAAACTTCATTCATGAATGTCTTTTATGGTTAAAATATATTTACAAACGGTTTACCCCCCTTTCATAGTTTGAATGATTATGATTATCTTCAGCGCCTGCACGACCTCTCCGGAGACTCGGCGGAGTCGGACACGCGCGCCTCCCTCGACCTCATGGCCGAGGTCTCGTCCCTCAAGCAGAAGTTCGCATCCATGGAGCGCGAGAAGAACGAGGCCGAGCGAAAGTTCCACCTGACTCAGGTTGGACAGGAAGGGGAGAAGGGGGGAGGATCCATGACATCCTATTCAAACATGACGCTCGATTCGGAGGAGGCGACCCGTCCGCATCCAAGTTTGGCCAAAGCTGCCTCTCTTTTTGCTGCCCCTGCCGGGGGAATGCTTGATTGATATCTAGGGCTCACCTTAGGGAAAGGGAGGAACACTCACCGGTGGCAGATGCGCGCTTAGCTTCTCTTCCACTTCGCTCCGCTTTGAAAGGGCGAAGTAGCATCTGACACCTTCTCACTCATTCATTGATCTCCTGTGTTGATCTAAGCGCTGGACATAGTACACGCCTTTGGGGGAGTCTCTTCGCCTTTCCAGTCTAGTTTCATCTTACAGAGCGAGATGGACCACCTGAATCAGTCGATGCACGGGATGAGCCATTCGGCCCGCGGGCCGCCCCCGCCCTCCGCCTACTTCGTCCCACACCTCCAAAGGCAGAGTGAGTCATTTTTCATCGTTCCACTATGTCCCCCATTCCGCTCTCCTCTGATCATTCTATTATTGCCGTCTACATATCATATTACCTGCAATGCGGAAGCGAGGAGGGGGAACATTCCGAAACCCTCCTCCCGTGTTCTTCTACCTGCAATATTCTGACGCCCGCACGCGAAGGGTGCTCATTTCCTGTGAGATGGGCCATCTTTTGCTCTCTCTCGACAGCTGCCGTAGACTATCCTCTTTCTCTCTTCTTGGAGGGAGTCGTGTCTGAGCTCCCGTTGCCAATCTGTGATCCACTGATAAAAGAGGCCCTAATAAATATCTTCACGAGAAGCTCCGATGGCGATAGGCCCGGGAATGACAATTTATTGCAGACGAAGAGGTGGAGCAGCTGCGGGACGCCGTCCAGAGGCTCATGGCGGATAATGAGGCAAAGGTATGCGGAAGAGGCAAGAAGTCGATTGGTTCATGGGCGCCGTCACGAATAGCTGCAATTTAAATTCGAAATGAGGAGTCAAACGGCCCGTGCTTCGTTCACACAAAGTCATAGTTCTGAACGATATGGGTAATTTATGTACATTTGGATGCGCAAAGTTATCGAGCGTAAAAGTGACTAGATAACAATGGGCTCCAGAGATCAGAATACTAATATGCTTGCCCTTTCCAGAACGCCCAGATCAGCCACTTGCGGAATGCGCTGGAAGCGCAGCACGTCAAGGGGGACTCGCCCTTCTACACCACCCCAACAAGGCGGTGGGAAGCACGCCCCGAGGAGACGTACGACTTCAACGCTCAGCTCCGCAAACTCCTCATCGTCAGTCTTTTTTTATTTTAAAGGACTGAAAATAATCTGCAAAGAAAAATGAAGTCTTTCTCAACAGGACGGCGAGCTGGAGCAGATGGCACACTCTTCCTCCTATCCCATCAGCCTATGCTCATCCCAGCCCATCCCTCCCTCGTCTTCGCGGTCGGCAGTGCAGTCCTCGTCGTCCTTCAACTCCTCCCTTTCTGCCGCTTCTCCTCCGACCGGTGGATGGTAAGTACCATAGTGGCCGCACTGATCGCAAACTGAACTTCAGGTGCGCTCCCTCGTCGTCAAACGCACAGCGGCAAGCCGTGATGAATTCGTCGTTAGCGTGAGTTGGAAGATAAATTAAATTAATAGAAACAAATTTATTGCGATGTGGAAAAATATGAACCATTGTAGGTACCGCTCACCTTCTTCCCCCGCGGCGCGACAACTGGCTGCCGAACTGGACGAGCTGCGACGCGTTGGCCCCAGTGCTTCCATGCACAGCACCACCTACAGCACCGCGTCACTGCCGAGGAATTCATTCAACAAGGTACGATGATCTTCCAACAGACTGTGAAGTTGGAGCCAACAAAAGGATATTGAAATCAGTGAAGCTTCGCGGCCGCTGCGATCTACATACTACAAAATTGACTTAACTATTTTGCAGGCCCAATCGACGCTGACACTCCCTGGAAAGAAGCTGTCTCTTGCATCCTCGACTGGTGAGTGCGGAGATTCACTCTGCTCCTCGACGACGACGACGCCCCGCACCTACCGCAGTCAAGTGAACCGATGGCTGGCGGACAAACTGCGTGGGCGCTCCAAGAGGCGCGCCAAGCGAGCAGCCAGCGCCCCCAACCTAGGTGATACCGTGGCCCACGCGTGAAAGTCCCTGCGTTCCTGAAGTACCCTAATTCAAAACATTCAAGAAAACCACTCTGCTAACACATTTCACATCATTTTGGAGTCCTGCTTACTGCATCAAATGGCTTGCGTTTTGGAGAGAATTGTACCGAAATTTTGAAGATACATCTAACATTTTATGTTATTTTCACCATCGCGTGTTGCCCCACGAGAGTGTTATCGTAGACGCACAATTTACACCAGACCACCCAGCAGTTCCACGCATCTCACTACCCCAATTTAACCAGTCCATCCATGTGTTCACTTGATTGCGGTCAGTTTGCTTTTATATCCTTCACAGCCGTGCATTTACTTTGCTAACAACTTCATGTTTAATATTGTCGAGCACCAGAGAGGCGAATTCCATCGGATCAGAACCTGTTGATCCAGAGATTGCGATGTCCTTCATCCATATATTTCGACAGTTGGAATCTCTTCGGTTCTTGACAATATCAGCACTGCTTCCGGAGCTAATCGAAGATGTTTCCAGTGGAGTCTGATGATGAAGTTACGCGAGGACGGGTGTCCGCTGCCCAGTCGACGACGTCCGTCAAGCCCCTGAGGAGGGACCGGACGCGCTCGTCGCTCCGCAATCTCTTCAGCAAGTTCGCCAGAAGCAACTCCCAGGATCAGGCAGGAACGGCGTTTAGGAGAGGCAGCGCGGCTAGGTGAGGATCTGAGACATCTAAATTACAATGATTTTATTTCAGTCACTCATTTCTCTTGAGAGTGAACTCTCTTGAGAATGCAAAATGCAAAGAGAATGCAAAAAACGCAATGGATAAAATATTTTGAGACCAACTGATAAATGCCCATCTTTAGTCGTGATATTTGGGTACGGCTCTCTAGATGATGCGAGATTGAGTGGTTAAAGGAGGGGTAAACCGACTTTTCAACTTCCCAAACGAGCCTTGCCATGACCTTCCTCTCATCGTGGGCTTTACGAAAAACATAATTTGTATGAATAAAAGTCAAAATTTCGGCCAGACAAACGGCAAAAACAAAGTTATTGAGCTCCCCTGTTTCAGGCAACGGCGGGCAACTTGAAAAATCCTACTGTAGCTTGTATTGGCACCGTGCCAAATCGACCTGACAAAGATTTCTACTAACATTGAGATGATTCTGATATAGTTTTTTTTGTATTTTTAAGTGCTTGAAAATCGAGTATCATTTGTACCATGAGAGTCGGTTTACCCCTCCTTTAATAGTGGTTCTTTCAGGTCAACGTCCGCCGCTCGTCTTGGGAGTAGTGGTCCTCTCTCCGGTCCCATTGCCATGAGGCCTCCCTACGAGGTCTTCGTCGAGTGGCGAGGGGAGCAACTAGCCGAGTGGATTGGCGAGATCGGATATGCCTACCTCGCTCCTACGGTATGTTGTTCGGGAGTCAGTGAATGATTAAATGACTCCTTTCAGATCGCCGCCATGGTTCGTAGCGGGCGGCAATTCGTCAACATGAGCAACGACGAGCTCGAGCGCGATCTCGGCATTCGCAATCCGCTCCATCGCAAGAGGATTCTTCTGATTCTCCGAAAGATCGAGAGGAATAACAGCGAACCCATCGACAAGTGGGACATGCATCAGGTAATGAGTCATGGGGGACAATGTGAGAAAAGGTTTGGAGGTTCTCCGATGGCTGGAGGAGATCGGCCTCCCGCAGTACAAGGACGTCTTCACCGAGAACACCGTCGACGGACCCATGCTCCTCATGCTAACTGCTGCGGATATGGTGGAGGTAAGCAGTACATAACATTGCACTAGTGGAATCGCGAGACAACCTTGGCACATTCAGCATGACTTCATTATAGAAAACGATTGTTTATCACCTAAAAATGAGCGAAAACTATGCACATTCTTCAGATGAGAATAACTTCCGCCTTGCACTACTCGACGATCGCTCGCTCTATCGAGAGGTTGAAGCGTTCCGAGTGCAAGATGAACTACCTCTTCCGCAAGTTCGACCCCGCCATCCTCTCCACCTACCCCAGCCCCGAGGTACTAGACCCTCTTTGGAAACCCCTTCAAATTTATCTCTAGGTCGTCTCCCGCTGGTCTCACGCTGCCACCTGTGAATGGCTGCAAACGATAGACCTGGCCGAGTTCACCCCGAATCTCCTCTGCGCCGGAGTGCCGGGTGCCTTGATGGTGGGTGGTCCTGATTCAAACCATGGGAGGTCTTCAATTCGATCGGAGGTGGTCTGATCGACAAATAATCATTACAGGTCTACGAGCCGTGCTTCACAGCGGAAACTCTGGCGGAAGTGATGCAGATGCCTGCCCACAAGACTCTGCTGAGGCGGCATCTCACGACGCACTTCAACCAACTCATCGGCCAGAAGATCGTCGCCGCCAAGAGAGACTTCCTCGCCCAGGGTGTTTGGCCATCCCTCACGCCTGCCACCAGAATAAAGGTAACAATTCAACGCAGCATAATACAGACATCACGTTGAGTCTTTCTCATCGTAATTTCTTTGAAAGGAAATGTGTGTCCCGTAACCTTAATTTGTACATATAAAATATGAAGATGAGTTTCAGGTCGTCCGGAAAGGTTTCTCCCTGACGCGCAAGAAGGCGAAGGGCGAGGTGTGCGTGGAGCCCGAGGAACTCCTTCCCAACTCTCTGCCACCTCAGCTTACGGTACCTCCCCCCAGTTGTGTCTCCTAATGAATTTATTGCAGCTCGAAAACGGAAGCGCCCTCGACATCGCGTCCAATATCTAAAGTCCATGCAGAAATTTCATAAACCCATTCGAAATCGTGTCATCCCAAATATCACTGCATCCCTAGCATAGCATCCGCATTCTTCCATCATCGCCCGTTCCACGAACTCAACACCGACTCTTTCACGTGCCTACCTTCCAGTGCCCAAAGACTTCGTAGTTGTTTTAACGTCATCGCTTCTCTGGTCATACCATAAGCCCCCCCCGCCCCCCTTTACAAGCGCGTATTTGTTGTGATTGCAAATCGAGCCTTTGAAGCATATTTTCGTTCAGCGTAGTATCACTGCTAATCGACACACCATTTGCTGCCTTTCATATTGCTTCATACAGTACCTTTAATTTACGTTCAAACACAACTGCTCAGCGAAAGTGTTTCTTTTTGTGAAGATGTTTTTACTCGTTTTAATTGATCCCCTGTGGTAGAATTGGGTTAGTTTGGCTGCGTGCTAAAGGCCCTCAATTAGTGTTCTGTGTACCCGAGGCAGAAGCTGCGATGATCTGTGCACTCATCTCTTCGGACCCTCAATTTATTGTACATTACTGCTGCGGTGCACGCATTTCTAATTTTATTCGATAAACTTGTAGTAAACGGTTCCTGGGTAGAACCAAAATTGCCAACGATTTTCACACAAAAGATCTACAAACAAGTTTGCCTTGTCCGAGACTGGTGGTGCTGGAGTTTCGGTGAACCTCATTCTCGATTTTCCCCTTGAGCTATCTCATCATCCTCGGTATACGACAAAAAATGGCAAGCGTAAAAAGGAATTCATTCCAACATGGCCACCGAGGGGGATCGTGCGATACCATCATGATCTCCTCGCCGGATCTCATTCTCCCCCCAATGGCGACCCAATTCCGCCAGCCACCCGTTGCATCCGAGAAAAATGAAGCTATGCGAGCTGAACTGCTCTTGGGGGGCGCAATGAGAGAGGGAAGGCGGGGGAGGAGAAGGAGGAGGGCTGTCCTAGATTGACTCCCCCTCCGAGAAGAAAGAAGCGAAAGTTTCATTTAGTACCGGGAATGCGAAGGAGTCACCATCCTTGTCCGTTTCTCTTTTCTTCGTGACTTTCGCCCACTGTTTGAGAAAGTTGCGAAAAGTTTAGGAATGCGTGCGATCAGCCTCTTTCTGCTGCCGATGTTCGTGGCGGGGCAGATTGAGAAGATTCCGCCTTCACATGTGTTCGTCCCGAAGTTCAATCGCATCCCCGGCGGGGTGATGCCGGGAGAGTCGCCGACGACGATTGAGCCCCCCACGCCTGCTCCGCTCTTCCCACCTCCTCCCGGATTCCCCGGAATGCCACCAGCTCCTAGCATCCCTCCTCCCAACTTGGACAGCCCCCTGTCCAAGAGGGTTATGTCCTCCATGGCCGATCTGCCCACTGTCATCACCAGCCAGTTCCAGGGCAACACTGCGCCGCTCAAGTAATTTCTCATTTCTATAAACAAATATAAATAACTGTATTTAAGAAAGATGATCGCCAACATGCTCGGGCAGGGGTTGCTCAGCAAGCTCATTACGAGTCCCGTCGAGGCGGCAGAGGACATGGGGATGCCGCTGGAGGATCTCGGCTTCAACCGCACGAAGGCCCTCAACGACCTCAAGAACGTCACCAGCGTCGTCGACGTCGAGGGCTTCCTTGGATTGTGAGTGATAGATATTGAGCACAGAGCACAGGCCATTGCAGGAAAACGACCAGTCCCGTTCCGACGACCACCACTGAAAAGGTGAACACTCCCTTCGTTCTTTCTTTGGAAAGTGAAATGGCTGCCATCCGGTTCCCGTCGCCTGGTATAAAAGAGCTGGGCATATTGCAGGTGATGTACATCGAGGGCAAGCCGATCAAGGACTTCGATGCCTACATCCGACAGTACAACCCGAAGACCGGCGATGGCCAGCCTCTCTTCCACACGCGCAGGCCCGCACCCACCACGACGACGCAGTCTCCTGAATCCGTAAGTCGACGCCGATTGATTTCAACGTTGTCTTGAAAATCAATCGAAGCCGACTTAAAGCTGGCGGAGGCGGTGGCACGGGCACTGGAGAAGTCGCAGGCACAGAGGGCGGCGGCCAATGGACGGTATTACCAAGCAGGAGTGCCCATTGTGAGTTAATTTTATTGGATGCTAAGAACTCTGAATCGGGATATGGCTTCCAAAGCGATAGAAAGTATTTCGCCAGCTCTAAAAACCCCCGTCTTGAACCTAAATAACCCAGCAAGTGCTCTGGGTGAAGACTAAACGAACTGGACAACAAGTCTATGAAATTAATTATTCCTAACTTAGGGCATGGATGGTGAACAGATGCCTGCTGACCTCGCCTCCAGCATCGACATGAACATGATCGACCCTTCTCGAGTCAACGAAGTCAACGGACTCTTGAGACGGTCTCCTAATCGTGAGTCTATTCATAGCCCGGTGTTTTAGTGTAATTGATTTCTTTAGAACGCGCTCACATTCCGATCGGCATCGGAAATCCCGATACCCTGACTCCCGTCGGACAGCGACCTCTTCCGATGGGTGGTATGGACGGATCTTCGATGGCGGAACTCGATCCCCTCAACGTCCCCGCCGCCGCCTTCGACTCCCAGATCCAGCATGTCGTCAATACGCTCAGGACCAAGGTTGGTATAATCATCTTGAACCAGACTTCTTTACCATAATTCCGAAGTTCTCGTACAGAAACCTGGATAAAGATTCTGCTTTTCAATCACTGTTTTACATTATTCCCAGAGCGTCAACAGTATGTCCGTCGGCCAAGTCAAGGAGCTTCAAGCCGTCCTGCAGAACTTCGAACAGACCGTGAAGACGAAGGAGCTGTTCCAGGTCGCTAATGAACACTTTTGAAGATACTTATCCCCTGTTTTCGATTACCTGCCTTGTCAATGTACCGTTAGCTCTTGTTCAACAACGAGTTTCATTACAGAAAAAGCGAGAGCTGCAAGCCCTCCAGAACAGGCTCGAAGAGCAGCGAGATGCACTAGATCGGCAACGCCAAAAGGAAGTCGAACTTAAGATGAAGGTCGGTGAATCGAAAGGGAGAAGCTAATGTGATCCCGGGGAGAAAGTGATCCGATGCTCGAGAGTGGGTGTAGCGCTTTCGCTGAATTACGTCTGGTTCTATGGTCAAAGGGGATCGACGGAGGTTGGGACAATCGAATGATGGCATTCAAGCACGAAAGTTTTATGCGATAGTGGCAGGGAGACAGGAGAGATGGAAGGGGATTAGTGGATCCAAAAACGAAGATTACATTCCAGGAGCAGCAGCTGCGAGAGGAGCACGAGAAGATGCAGAGGCAGCTGCAGATGGAACTCAGCAGCTTCCAGTCCGGATTCGATCTTCCGGTTTCGGTTTGTTCATTCGGTTCTATGAATGTGAGTACGGATTTCAGAATGATATCCGCCGCTCTCCATCCCGTCTTTCTTCACCTCCTGCTGCCATGTCGCCTGACTTCGAGACGCGTTCCCTGCTTGCGGATGCCCTCCAGGTCCGTGAGAGGATGGCGACAATGATGCTTCTCCTCACTTACTTTTTACCTCATTGGACTATTTTCGGCGAACCAAACGAGTCAAAATGTCTGTTCCCTTTCCATTAATATATAGCTCTCTATGATATATCGTCATTACAGGCGGACGCCTCCAACCCCAAGCTGATCGGCCCTACCTTCCCGGAGACCCTTCCCTCCCCGCACCTCATCACTCCCATGAGCATTGGAGCCTCGCCTCCCAAGGAACCGTCAATGTTCGAGATTGGTCCCGTGGGCCGTCCTCTTGACGACCTCCCTGCTCCTTCTACTCAAGAAGCTGCTCCTCCCGCTCCTCCACCTCGCTCGGCTGGACCTCTTGGAATGTCGATGGGGATGAGCATCGTGAGGTAAGTAATCTAAATTAATTGACTTCAAAAATCAAATGATTGAAATAATTATTTTAATTGTATATGTTCCAGGAAGCAGCCACTGCCAGCCTCCCGCATGGAGAAGGACGAGGAAGAGGAGGAGCATCAGGAGCCTCAAGAACCTCAGGAGAACTTCCCTCCAGCCAAGTCCAATCCCTTCGAGCACGTCCGCTACAACTCGGCTGAGGAAGCCGCCAAGCTGGAATACGACGAAGCAGACGTCGCCGAGGCACCAAGGGCTAGCTCTCATGGGTCGATTAGGTATGCCACCAAGTCGTTTATGACGGAGTAAAGATGTCTGAATCAAACGTCAGAGATCTCTCCGCGTCTTTCGAAATGTCACTTCTTTATTCGTTGTTTCAAGATACAAAGTTTCACTCACTACTGAAAGTTATCGACAGTCTAACGGATATCCACGAAATGTTCAGGCAAGGAGTCGCCGGCGTCCACAAGAGCAGATCCTACTCGGACTTCGTCAAGCGCACAACGACGACGACCTCCACAACAGCGTCTCCTGACCTCGAGGAAGAAGGCTTCGGGTCGCAGTGCGAATGCATCGACGTGTCCATGGAGAGAATGGTCTGTTTCGAACTGCATATTTAAAATCTCCAGGGCCTAAGAGGTGCACTGACAGATCCTAACATCTGTTCTGTAGTACTACCCGAAAAAAATGAAAGAGGGAATGGAAAGCGGTAGCTCTTTTGTTGGCCGCGCAATTCGTTCGCAGCCAAGGCCGTATGAGGGGGCGGTGACAAACGAGGCCACCTGCCGCATGAATCAGTGGCCACCATGGCCTCGCCGCGAATTGGCCAAAACATCGCCCTAGAATTTTTTGACATCTAGCCAAAACAATCCTGTGATTCAGGTCGGTAGCTGGGTGGTGGCTCTGTCGTCGCCGAATCTCGTGAAGAAGGCGGAAGAAGCCGTTGGGCTCCTGTTCGAGGAGGAGAGGATGAATCTGGAGTGCGTCAAGATCGAGTGTAATCGCCCTTTAGATTCAGTTTAAGAGAGTAGATCATTGAAGTCTCGGTCCCGAAGAAGTCGATCTCCGCCCAGGACTCCAAGATGGCCCTCCAGTTCCGAACGACGGAATCCAGCAAGATATTCAAGGTGCGGAGCAAATCTCGGCATCCAGCGTATGAATAATTACAGCTAAGGGGAAGCGGTCTCAGCATGGACCATCGGACGGTGAGGGCGCAGCTCAAGGACCTTCATGGGAACAAACTAACCGTGCCTTGTAAGACTTCTACTTATTCCGACTATAATCAAACCATGGAGATACACCTATTACTATCTGTGAACTTTCAGTCTGTGTGCTCAAAGCCGAGGGAAGAGGGCCTTACGAATACATGGTCGTCGTTCACTCCGCAGGTGAAATTAGCCTTTCTAGGAAGTCTGCAAATAGCAATTATGCCTCCGTACTAGAGATCGTCTATTATTAGTAAGAGCGATATAATGATTCCAGGTCCCTGTAACGAGGCCATGCTCCTCATTCGAAATGCGGATACCTTCTTTGACGGCAGCAACTCCGCTCTCATCAAGTACTTCAAGCATGTAAGTCCGCTCAATATCGCTCAATCATTCCTGCCTTTCGTTGACGTCAGCTTTCCACACAAGTGGGCGCTAATTTCAGAAGATCTCCCGAAAGGAACTGGACCCTCTCGAGGCGGTCTCCTTTGCCAGTGACTGCTCGGCACCTTAATCCCATTTGGGAGACTAAGCTCGACTTATCCACTAATAATGCACCCAAAGATAGATGTTACCTCGATGTC
Organism: Levipalatum texanum; assembly: GCA_014805385.1. NCBI lineage: Eukaryota > Metazoa > Nematoda > Chromadorea > Rhabditida > Diplogasteridae > Levipalatum > Levipalatum texanum. The sequence continues at coordinate 20,882 of JACMIG010000037.1, forward strand.
CCACATTCCTCTACTGCATAATTTATAGAATAGTAGTATGAATCTCCACCATTTGCACTTATTCCTCAACAATTCTGCTTTCCCGATTACAAACTTGATAACGTGTACTTTTCCCATATCATTGGATGCCGAGGGGGACTTCTCTTATCTTGTGTCGTCTGCGTTCTCTCTGGCTTCCACACTCTTTCGCATGGAAAGAGAATAGAATCGAGACGGCAGAGAAGTCGTCCCCGCTTTCCCACCTTGTCTGTACAGCTGTTGCCTCCATTGACTCCCAGATAAATCTACTTCCCCCTTCAGTCCCGTTACGCAATTGTCACACTCTGACCTTCATGTTAGTATACAATAGGGTCTACGGTTTATTGATTCAATCAGGTCCATCGAACCACTCTATACCTTCTCTGACACTGGTCGACCCAACCAGTTCCCAGGTAGTCTTTAGGGAGGGAGGCCATTAGCCTCTAATGTTTGGTAAGAGGGGGGGCCTGACCTCCAGGGGGGACTGGTCATGGAAGGGAGAGGAGGGGGAGGACAGTGGGGGAGGCCTTCTCAGTCCCCACCGGGGCACACATGCATTATTGGCCATGGGCAGTCTCTCACTGTCTCTCTCCGCGCGCGTCACTCAATTGTCTTCCCTTCCTCCCCACGGGGCGTTGTCCGTTTTTCTAGTCTCATCCAGGCCTTGGACCCTCTTCTCTTCCCTCATCTCGATGTAAAATTCCCGCAGCCAATCGACTGCAGAGATTTAGTGTAAACTGCTTGCAAACTTTTGATCCTTGTCCCTTGTCGAATTCTGCCCATTTATGCGAATCCTCGTCGGTGTGCATTGGTCGGGGCTGCTGTGTATTCTCGGGAGTGGGCTCGACACAGGGAGGGAGGAAGGGGAGGGGGAGGCGGCCTGGGTATAGGGGGGCAATCGAGGCGAGGGAGTGGGAAGATGCTGAGTGGGGGCGACACACCAGATGCGAGAGAGTGCGGGTTGCGCGGAGAGGGAAGGGAGAGGGAGGGGGAGAGGGAGAGCCTCCAACCCGCTCCCTGAGCCAAGGTTATAGATGAGCAGCCACCCCCGTCCGCCCACTGGGCCCCGATTCTAGAGGATAGCCCAAACCGCGATTTGTTCACGGCTCCATTTGTTTCGATCGTTGTGTGTTGCTCTCGCCGCCCGCATCGCAACTTTGTCGGAATCGATAGTTCTCGGGGAGGAACTCGTTTGCTCTCCTCTGGGTTCCTCTGGGTCAAATCCTCTGCTCCCCCCGCCTCGAAGTCTTGCACGCTCTGCGTTGTTATCGGTGCGGTCACCAGTATCACATCGATTGCAGCCCGAGAGCACTGCGCCCCCCGATACTATCAAGGCGAAGGACGTTTCCCCCTTCGCGCGCTCCTCCTTTATGGCCGAATCAGACTCCTCAAAATGTCATTTGCTATTCTCTCGTAACCTATCCATTCTCGTCGATGTCGAATGGCTTCCTGTCTCTCATTTCCGCCATCGCAGCTTGCTCCTTCTTGATCGTTTGGCCGCGTGGCCGAAAAAGAGATTCGGGGTTATCTTGACAGCCGCCGCTAATCTTCGGAGACTTTCTTTCCCTCTGCATTCTCGCTCAAAGCTTCTTATCTCCAATAATCCGTGGAATTGGGCTGCACAATACGTGGTTGCGCACTCTCGGGCCGGACCCATGGCACCAATTGGACTGAACTCGCACCTCCATTGATGCGTACATTGGCCTGTGAAAACGGGCCACTCTGGCCAAGCTGTCAGTGGCATATGGGGAGATGCAGCTAGTAGAACCCCATCCACATTACGGTTATGGGGCTAGACGGCGCGGCCGGTGGCCCTTCATTCAAACCTCGTCTCTGGTCCCGTTCTATCGAGGAATCAACAACGATTCGTAAACAATACGCTTTTTTTCGGCCTTTAGAGCCAATCTAATACAGAAAGGTGGCGAGGAAAGATCAATGCATTCATAACCCCATTATTATTGTCATGAATGGGCTGAATTCATGACCTCGCGCAAACATTGCTCGCCATTTATGGCGTGTTCGTACCGAGTCCCTTCTTTATGACTGGTTAGTCATAAACCCCAATGATGACTGAGTAAGGCGTTGTTTTCACTGACTCGAAATTGTCAGCATGTCTGACTGTCACTCGCATTGGTTGCAAGTGCGGTGGTTGGAACATTGCGCTCTCTCTCGAAGAGTAAATCGCTCTGATTATCATGTAGCTAATCTTCCAATTTGCCCACGGTGGCAATGAGACCATATTGGCAGCAATAACTGGGAATATTTATTGGAGTATGGAGTAGACACTTTTACCTCCTCCATGACATCACTTGAAGTCAGCCCAAGGCTCGCACTTCGTCTTCTCCTGGGGGGAGAAGCACTCAGAGTGGAGAGCTGAATACCGTCAAAGGCTGGAAAGGTCAGATATCCCTGTCTGGGCTGAAGAGGAGGAAGGGAGGAGGAGGAGTTTGTCACCTGTCGGGGGGCGATCTTGATGCGTCCCGCGGGACGGCGTAGTCATCTGGCAGGGGAGGGGCGGGGAGGGGAGGAGCGGAGGAGGAGGGAAGAGATGGGGAACAGTTTCTCTCTCTCTCCCCTCCGCAGCCGGCGGGCAGCCACTGTTCCACGTCGTCGCTTTATGAAGTAGGAGGAAGAGGCCCCTCCCCTCTCCCATACCATTCCCCCCCTTCCTCTCTGGAATGGACCTCAGCGGGGGACACTTCGGCGTATACGCCGGCACAGGCCAGGCGCCCTCCCCTAAGTTTGGATGCTCTCACTGTCTCATCGGATGCGCAGGTACTCTCGAGAACCACATTACTCTGAAGATAACGTTCGTGACAATTGCATGTTCTCTCGTCATAACTCTCAATTACAGCTTGCGGGCACCCGTACTTCCTAGCGGCCGCGGACCTCGGGGACGGAAGCGGCGGCGGGGGCTTCGTCCTCCCTCCTGCCCAAGCCTACACCGTCCATCCCGACCTTTTCGTACCGCAGGTACCACCATACCCCGTCTCTGTTATCGATGAAAACACCGCTGACTATAGTCATTATTGGCATGGAAGTGAAAAGGGAAAAGGGGAAATGGTAATAACAATGACTTCTCTATATGCCACGATATATTCATCGCAATAAGTTATGGTGAAGATTTGAAGAGATGATTTATTGCAGGGTGCCTTCTCGTTCGGATTCGGTGGTAATTACACGAGTGCGCCACCGATGGAGTACTACGGAGGCGGTAGCAACAACATGGGCGAGGATCCCGGGCCCTCGGGATCGGGCCAAGCCGCCGAGTCCCTCCCGAAGAAGGACCAGCCCGACACCGGCTACATCGCCACGGCACCCGCCATGGAAGTGTGAGTGGAAACCTGATTAGCAGCGGTCTTTGGCCATTAGCCCGGACACCTTTACCTCCTGCGACCTTCACCCAGTATTCCCAAGGCGATTGCCGTTTTTTGCATGCTCGCCAAGCTCCAACCTGTGAGCAATCGCACGCGTGATCTACGAGTGAGAGCGAGAGAGTATTTTCGGTTCCCCTCTGCTGCTAAAGTGTCCGAGTACTGCAAGTGGACTGGAGGAAGTCGAGTAGATGCGGGAGACACGTCGGCATCGAATGCTGACTACGGGGACATTTTCAGTCCACTGCACTGCCTCTCAAGTGCCTAGAAGTCCATTGGACTTCCCGACACGGAAGAGAAGTGATTATCGGGTATTCAATGAAAGCAAGACAGGCCGTAATCAGTCAGCAGCATGCTCGTACGTCCGCCTCTTTCTTATTGGACGGGCCAGAATCGGTTACGCCCAGTTCACCTACGTTGAAACGCCAGGTGAACTGGGCAATTTAGGTTCGACTCTCGTTTTTTCGCCCGCCAACACAACTTCTCAGGGGGATTTACATTATGATCCGATAGACACAAGATGGAACCTCGGGACCTATCTAGGAGTTTTTCTGAGGTCGAGACGAAGAAAACAAAAAAAAGTTTGGCTCATTTGGACATTTCCACGCGAAGTTATGACCACTTTTAGTTTTCGCTTTTTCGTGTAGCCCTTTAAAGTGTCACGCTGAGAGCGCTCAGACTTACGCTGTTTAGCGAGCATCCCGTCCGATCTGCGCGGGAGAGACCTGGTGAGCTGGGCTAGTACTTGGTTCGAACCCCGCCAGGGGCAAACCTTTTGCTTTACTTAGTGGGTGGTCAGGAAGTGTTCAAGAGTGGTTTAGAGTTCTTCCTCATGGTAGATCAAAGATGAATAATCGATTTTCGGACAATCAATTATAGATTTTTCGGGAGATCATTCACCGCCTGGGCCGAGCGTTTTGCTTTTCTTTTTGCGGGTCCAGGAAGCATCGTAGAATCTTTCTGGTCTCTCCAGCGTGAAAGATCAAAGACCAATTATCCGTTTTTCGAAGACAT
>JACMIG010000037.1:30877-43647 GCA_014805385.1 Levipalatum texanum
AAAAATTGAAGAACCTACTTTTTTGCAAAGTGCATCGGAGTGTTCAAAAACCCCGATTTTATAGCAAAGTTGATGCCAATCACCTCTCGGTATCTCACTACCACTAGCAATTCAAATATTCTAATTTTATACACGCTTCTTGTATTGAACCCACCTACCACTTCCACACATACAATGTTCGGAGGTTTGTCGAAACTGACTGCCCATTTGAGAGGTAAGGGGGGACCTCATGGATTTTTTTCAACCCATGATGTTTTTATGACCATGCGAACATTCCTTAGTCGATTTCACGGCACTTTATTTTTGCACTTTTTGGACCATGATACACGGGTATCATGGTCCAAAATGTGCAAAAATAAAGTTGTGTGAAATCGAGTAAGGAATGTTCGCATGATCATAAAAAGATGTCTAATGACGTTTTTGAACCATTTCATTTTTGCACATTTTGGACCATGATACCCGTATCATGGGTTGAAAAAAATCCATGAGGTCCCCCCTTACCTCTCAAATTGGCAGTCAGTTTCGGCAAACCCCCGAACATTGTATGTGTGGAAGTGGTAGGTGGGTTCAATACAAGAAGCGTGTATAAAATTAGAATATTTGAATTGCTCGTGGGAGTGAGATACCGAGAGGTGATTGGCATCAACTTTGCTATAAAATCGGGGTTTTTGAACACTCCGATGCATTTTGCAAAAAAGTAGGTTCTTCAATTTTTGAAATATTTTTGTGTTATACCCACGAGACATCAGTGTACATTTTGCATACAAAAACAGGCTCGCCGCTGGGAAAAGTTTTCTAGAAAAACGCTAAAAACTCTAACAGCACTTTTATAAAGTGCTATAATATGACCCCATAACCGATTTATCTTGGACCAAAAATGAAAATAAGATGCCCCCGAGGACGAAAATGTAAAAAAAATTTAAAATCCTTTCGGAGGTGAATGGGTCAAATAATACGGAATGTCGAATTTTGCTCACATTTTTGCTCTAGAATGTTATATAATCGACTTTTGGCCGAACAAAGTATGTTTTCGTAATTAGGCCCCCGGGACACACCAATGTGCAAAACCGGCCCTTCCAGGTCCTTCGATTACCAGCTTGTCCGGGGGGCCCCCTTTTGTTCGATTTTTACAAAAAACGCGTCTTAAATTCCGAACTGAAAATAAGCTTAGGAGGACACGTTGTATCAACTGCACGTGTGGCTGACGTACTTCCACTTCTTCATCGCTTCGGCCTTCCAGAATATCGTCCTGACTAGGTAATATCCCGTCTTCAACTAATGTAAACAATGCGTTACAGGAGAGTGGCTTACATGATGGCCCTCAAGTTGGACCAGATGGACAAGTACATTCGCGAAGTGCAGACGTGAGTCTTCTTATTGACGCGGAGAAAACGGTGATGACTGAACGCAGATCGCACCATGAAAAGCTATATTTGAATTGAAAACACATTCTATGTTCAGAGACATCCCGTCGACTACAAACTTCCTTGTGAAGTCGTTCGGCGAATGCACAGTGCGAAAGCCGCTCATCAACATCATGGTAACATATTCGATTCCGACAATTAGTGTAAGCTGCTCAGGTCTCCTACCTCTACGCCGCGGTGTCATCGATCCCCGGAGCGATGGTGCGCAACGATTTCAATGTAGGTTTTTTTTAAACAACTATGAATGATTATTATAGATGCATACAAATAATTAATGTCTTCTACAGGTCAGCAAAAAACGTCGTCCGTACATGTTAACGCAACTTGGGGGCTCCCCCCTTGACATTCTCCCATATCCCCTCCTTGAACTGCCGTATGACGGTGGAGACGACGGCGCCATGAAGGAAGTCATCAAGTTTCGCGAGGCCAATATTAAAGAGCGGTATGTCTATTACGGTATTCAACTGAATATATTATACTTTCCAAGGTGTGACCATGTCCGAGAGCGCTGGGTCGAGGACTACAGGCAGGAGAAGAGAAGAGGTAAAGGAACATGTTCATTTTAGCAATCAAATTATAATAAAAAAATATTATAGCGGTGCTCGCTCGATCCTGTGTTGACATCATCGGCTTCCTTGATATCCAAGACTGGTTGACAAACGATGTAATCTCAGTAGCAACCCAGTACCTCTTCCTTCGCCTGTCCAAGACAAGGTCAGTATTTTTGATAACTGAAGTATCAATACATTAAATTCATAAAACATAAATTGTTAATGTTTAGGTTTAACCTCGAGATTCATTGGCGCATTCGCATTACGATGATGTGGGCGATTTCGATTGAGCGCGAAGGATCGTGGAGAGGAGTCATCGTATCCAAGGTGCACCATTCGAAAAAAATTAAAGTATTGGATTTTTAAAATAAACATTATTGCTTAAGAGTATCAATAGCAGCAAATTATTGCGGTTCTGAACATAGCTTATGGTGGTCCAACGGAATTTCTGCCCGTGGTGTGCACACTGTAAGGAGAGAGTGAGGATTGCCATTCGGCGGCGGGGTGCACTGGGAGGCTATTGTTGCAGTCCAGCAAACAACAACTTACAAGTTTTCAGATTCTGGCATACCTTGTCGAGAACAATACTTATGGACCGAAGCCGAACGTGTTCGCGGAAGTTTCGCTACAGGTAAGCGATTTATTGTAACTTCAATGGCTTCCTATATAGCAAAATATTTGCCAAAGACTCATCGTAATTATTCTAGTCTCCCCAATTCGGCCGCATTTAATTTTAAAAAGTGCAGGATATCATCTACGACTTCGCGCACAAGGAACTGCCACAGCCGGGCGCCAAGGAATATCACAAGGTCAGTAATTATTTATTGAAAGTTCACTTTATCATAAATTTATTGCAGGTCTTCGGCGCCTTCGTCATTCTCTTCCAAGAACTCGTCAACCTCAATTTATTTTCGCACGATGAGTAAGTTCAACAAATCTTTTTTAAAAAAGTAATTATTTGAATAAATAAATAAGCATATTTGCAGATTCGTCCGGGTGCTCATCAGAAACGGAGACGTTACGGGGCAGGCGGGGGTGATGGCGCGGTGGTCGGTTCCAGTCAAGGTAATTCCTGCACTTTCATAAAATATTTTTGATTTTGGATAAATCAATACAGATTCAGGGGGAATCGACAAAGAAGTCGAAGCGGAATCGTTCGGGAAATGCTCTCACCCACGACAACAACGGACATTCGGCGACGGGGAAGACCGAGGAATCGCCCAACGGCGAGAAGGAGAAGAAGGAGGAGAAGCCTGACGTCATCAAAGTCCCACTAATCACCGTCCATCCAGAGAAGGCGGATCTCCACCGATTGATGATGGAGCCGATGTCGTTCACGGAGCGATTTCTGATTCAGGTAATTTTTATGTAATGCCGGCAATATTGTAATAATTATTATTATTTAATTAAATTTAAAAAAATGTGAACATGTTTTAAATTTATATTACAACAGATGCCTCTTCCACAAACGGAGAGGTTCCGCGCTGAGGTCAACCAGCGATCAGTGGTCCTCCACGGCACAGGAGGCGGCAGGGAAATCTATGGAGGATGGCTTCGGAAGGTTCGATTCACACATACATATTGATCTTATATGGGGATTACAGACGGCGACTGAGATCTGTCGTATCTGGAAGAAGAAGATGTTCGTCATGTTCGATTCCAAGTCGTTCGACCTCATGAACCGGAAGAAGCTCACTCCTAAGCAATATCGGGAGATAATGAATAACTACAAGTTCGTTCAGTTTTGATTTTTTGAATTATTTATTTATCTGCTGAGATTGGTTACCTAACAATTGAATACTTTATGATAGCAACTGGCATTCAGGTCCCACACGTACTACGACCAGTTCATCATCGTCAGTTGGTGCATGGAGCGCTTCGTCCGCATGTTCGACCAGTTCAACGAAGGGGTAAGCAACCTCTTCTCTCTCCCATTATGTTTTTCATTCCAGGAGGACTACCGTCTACCGACCTTCGAATGCCTCGACATCCTCATGTCCCTCTTCACGCACTGCAATTACATCTATGGCATCTTTGAGCTTGCCCAAACTGTCTGTTTGCGATCCGAAGTTACGGTAGCATATTAAATTCCTTGTAGATTCTAAACCGTCTTCCTCGCATGGAAAAAGTGATTCATCATGGTAAATGGGACATAGTCCCGCATCTGCTCACGGGCCAGTACTGCTATGTCATCTCGTCCTATCTCTCCAAGCACTTCCACGCCTTTATCAACTACCCTCTGGCGGCGGGAATCGTTAACGGGTAATTTAACCTCACATATAAAAAACCTATCGAAAGTCGCTGGCGCGACCGACAATAAGGCAAAGAGATCAATTGGAAGCATTCGAACTTTTATTATTGAACACTGACAAAGTATTTTGTTCAGGATGTATGTGTGCCTTGACAAGGCTCTGAGGGCCGAAGGCTTCCCTCGCAATGGATTCATCCGCTCCGCGGCAGTGTTCCAAAATCACGCCAGGAATTCGCTGAAGAAGGGCAAATTCCTCGCGGAGGGAGTGCCCATGTTTGGCGACCCGAGCCAATACAAGTGAACTTGAAATCTCTGACCTCCTTATAATGCAGCGTTTAAGATGGGTCTTCTGGGAGAGCCAGGAGGATCGTCCCGATAATGGGGAAGATCGCTTCAACAAGCTCTGCTTCGAGGACATCTTCACCGACGCAACGTTTCCACTGTAATCAATTTTTAATTTAATTTTTGCACCTTCCTTTCATTTAATTACTAGATTTTATTGAATAAATTAATTACAGCCGCTTCATGTCGTACCATGCGCTTAAGAAGCGCCTTCCCACGCTGCAGACGCATCTGAATCAGTATTCCTTCGTCGTCAACGCCTTCCGAGCTGCCAACGCTGCCGGACGGTAAATAATCCCAACGTTAAAATAAATTTCAAGTAAAAAATGCAGGGACTACGACCGCATCGCGGACATCGCCACCTTCTGCTCGCACATCACCGCGCAGTTCCCGGAGATGTCCGAGCTGTGGATGGGAGGATTCCGAGCGCTATGTGGCCAACACATCCCGGCCTTCAAGCACGTCTTCGAACACCTCACGAGGGACGTCAATGTGAGTGAATGCTGTGCTTACAGACAATGTTCCCTTTGAGTATTATGGCAGTTCCAAAGCTCTCTGCCTTTAGCATCTAGGTGAGAAGGTCAGAGAGCTTTTCGTCGTTACTTGGTTTGGAGTGCTATAATGCTCGTTGTTTATGAAAACAGGGAGGCACAATCCAAGATTGATTCATTCTTCACATATGATTCAGGTGGCCGACTGTCGCACACACTACCCGCTGGCTACGTTCTTCACTCTACTCGGGGCGAAATGCGCGTATTCTATCCGGAAGATGCTGTGCTACATTCTCTCGTCCATCTTCTCCCATGTCATGAAGAAGGAGAGCGGACGGACGAGGGGAAGTCAGTGTTTGTTTGGTAATTAAGATCGAAAGATAATACCACGATGAATATGTAAACACATGCTTCATTACTTGGAAAATTTCCTTCATATTTATTCGGCGAAATATTGGAATGCTTGAGCCCCATGATCGTGAGCAAACACCGAAAAAAGCCCCTGCCGCTGAACGAAGTGGTCCCGAGACCTCTTGTCGGAAATTGGATGCCTGCCCATTCTGCATTGACGCAATGTACACAGGGCCACGCGAACACGAGAATAATTGACGGAGAAGGGGACGGGATGGAGCTTATTTTACTGCAGGATCTCTGCAAACGAAGACGGACCACGAGATTGAACCGGGAGTCTGCCTCGCACTCATATGGATCACTCAAGTCTTCACGCAGCAGGACGAGCCCTTCCTTTGTAAGTTTGACACATCTGGAGATAACGGGATACAGCATCTTTGCTTCAGTTTGCGATAAACGCAAAAACTAGGATCCTAAAGCATTGTTCTATCCTAGTTTGAGATTTTATTTCGCGAAACAACAGCTACTGATTCTCAAGGAACACTGTAGCCGTATTTCAGTATGCGATTTGCTAGCTGAAAAACGATTTCAGTCTCCGAACACTACCGCGGCCCGCAGGCGGCGCAGAAGCTGCTCAAGGAGGAATGCGCCGACCTCAACATCCTCTCCATGTTCCACTGGTATTCAAAGGGTTTTAACCGATGACCAAATTTCATTTCAGGAACGAGTTGGACACCGTCTTCTTCCAGACCATCACGCACATTGCGATCCTCAGCGATATGATGCACACTCGTATTCGGGACCACGAGTGCGTTGAGTTTGCGATTCGCTCATATTCGAGTTGGCCAGGATTACTGTATAGCTTCAGGGGAACCTTCACGAAGAAGACGGCGGAGCGAGCGTCGACAATGTATCGGAAGGAGTATCTGCCCCTGCTCGTTCGACAGGTAGAAAAGAAGAAAGAGAGGGAACAAAGAAGAAATTGAGGTCCTCGTGACGATCTGCGAGACGGAGTTCATCACGAGCAAGGTGTCGTGGGCGTGCGGGCAGACCGACCTCGAGGTCTTCAACCAGGATCGCCTCAAGCAGAACTGTGTGGTAGGCATTTTACGAAGCATTGTAATCTACGACGCACTTATTTTATTCCGTGTTTTAATATAATTATTTTATAATTGAAATAAATCTTTCTTTTACAGGGTCAACAACTCCTGCGCCTTGCTCTCCGTCGGAAGTGTGAGCGCGAAGTGCTGACTCAGCTCTCAGTCTGCAATGGCAATTCGAAGAAAGCGCTGATTGAAAAGCTCCTCACGACCCTCACCATCTGGAACATGCGAGCGGTGCTGTGGGACCTGAAGCTCATGATTCGAGAGGTTCGTGGAATAATTACAAGAATATAATAAGGTATTCTTATTTCCAGATCTCACCTGAAGGCTCGAACAAGCACGCGCAACAGGCTGCCATAGCTGCCGATGCCCTTATGGCGGAGATCGGAAAGTGCTGCAGGGAACTCTTCTACCAAGCCTTCAAGAGCAAGAAGAAGCTCTACAATGTACGGGTGGCTTCGAACAATGCGAGAACACAACAACCATTTTACTGCTGATTTTTCTGCTATCAAAGACAACAATATTGTTATTACAGTGTTGATCCTTTCACTGTTTTACTGGGATCGGAGTACTTATTCAGCGCAATTGGTACACCTTCAAATGGACGGACATCGACAACTTCCAACTGATTCCGTTGATTGCGAAACTCGGCGACGCCCCCGTCAACATGTCCTCCAACTTCAGCAACTACACCTTCCGCGTAAAATCCCCGCTTTATAAAACATGCATATCCTGATTCCAGGCCAAGTTCCTTCTGGAGGCGACGAACATGCTGGAAGTCGGCCCGGACTATACCAAGGACGGCTACGAAGAGAGGATTCGATTCAGGTAGGGGCTGAATCACTGAGACAGAGAACACAGTAGATTTTAGTACGTGGTTGCTGAATCAGCAGTTGTTCACGAACATCATCACGACGTGTTTCGAGGAGACGATGGAGGAGACCGACGATGCCAAGCAGCAATTCCTCAATGGACTCGTCAAGCAGATCTACGACATGTCGTTTATGAAAACGGTCTGTTGCCTTTATTGTGAAAAACCCACGGGGTGGCAATATTATTCCGATCTTTCTGCACTTAGCGCCCGTTTGATCTACCATTTGCTCACCGGCGAGATACGCTGGAGCAGGCTGGGACCACCCACGTTCCACCCACGCAATACAAAATACACATTACAGTAGTAATGTTGCTCAATGTGAATGAGTTTCGGAAAATAATATTGTCACCCCGTCGGTTCTGCACAATATGAGTGATGTTCTTTTTACATCACAAAAAATCTATTGTCCTTCAAAGACATCCTTTTAGGACCCCCTGAACAACTGGTCGGATCGTTTCCGCGACAACCGTGTCGGAATAGCGCTGAGGATCCTCTTCGTCGGCAACGTCTTCTCGTCTTTGTACACTACGCAAAACGCAGAGACGTGGTCCGTGCTCTTCTTCCAACTCATCCTCTACCAAGTGACGACACCCATGAGGAATCAGTGAGTTCTTTTAGTAGCTTTTCATAGACCAAGGATGGATTGGCGATTTGCTCATTGTGAAATCCATGAAGAAAAGAAATGAGAGAGGGAAAATTTTTCCAATAATAAAATTTTTAGGTATCTCTTTGACACGGTTTACGACATGCTCTGCAATCTCATGACGTGGACTCTCGTCGATAAGTCGTGCTCGCAAACTGTCGGGGTATCACCCTTTCGCCCCCTATAGCCACTTTCCTGAACTTTCTAGAAACCTGGGACGGACATCGAAGAGAAATACCGCTTCCCGAACTACATGGGAATCGTCAAGAAGCTGCGGGTAACCGTTTAAATAATGACCGTGACTCTCGTCAATCATATGTCTTGTCAACTTCCTTCACACCAACTAAAACTCTATTTTAGTGTCTCCATAAATTCACTAATACCATGACTTTCATTGCAGAAGGAGCTGAACGAAGTCCGGATCCCGCCGGAGCTCAAGATTCTCCACCAATTCCTGCCACTGCCGAAGGCTGTCTTCGAGTTGATTCCCATGGAACCGTACAACACACCGGATGAGAAGGTTGCCGCCTTTCATGGAAATAAACGAAGCGCACTTTGCAGAAACTGAAGAAATATCGCATGCTCGATATCCAGAAAATCGGCACGAAGCGCGGACGATTCGGACTGCAGATCAAGAAGGTCTGCAAGAAATCGAGAATGAAAAATCGGTCGATAATCTGTAATTGACATCGATTTTCCAGGGCATCATGGCGGACAAGACGAAGGTGTCGACATTTGACATGATCCAAGGCTACCAGCCCGACAACACGCATCGCAAGTTCCCGGACCTCAAGTTCTTCCACGTTCGTTCATTTCCGAACAAAATCATTTACCTTAATAATCGCGTTGTTTGTATGTTACACCTATGGCGTCATCGATTGCGCAATATTGTGCAATCGCTCCTCCCCTCACTCCTGTGACGTCACCGGTTTAACTACCCAAGTTTGAGGTGTATCCAGTCAAAGTCGGCGCCGCGAAGCGGTGCCGAGTCCGACTGGTCGATCAATAATTGTCTTGTAGGCGGTAAAGATGGATCGCGATCCGGTGTCCGTGCAGCAAAGGATGCTGCAGATGGTGCCGCATCAGCACCACAAGGACATCCCGCGACCCAATTACGTCAGTCCGATTCTGAACTATAAGCGACATGATCGAATCATTCCTTGACTGTTTACACGATAATCAGTGTTATTGCTTCCAAGTCTATATGCGGGATCTGAAAAACGTTTACTATTTATGTTCTGTCCAGATGTTCGACGAGAAGGCCATCTCGAGCGAGGTCTTCCTCGGCCCTCCAGCAATGGAGTTGATCGGAGAGACTTTGCCTCTGGAGAAACGCGACTTCGACGCCGAGGACGCCGCCAAGGAAGCCGCCATAGCGGATCTGACAATCAAGTTGCGAACTATTGTCGAGATCGATCCCGATGCCCCCATCGAACTGCCGCGGCCGCCCCAGCCAACTCCCAAGGAGGCCCCGAAGGATACCAAGGAGGGAGAGGTCGCTTATTTAATTAGTTTATTATTTCCTCTGAACCTCCGCACTCCAGTTATTTATTCTCCATTGCAATCTTACAAAAGAATAGGCTGATCTCTCAGAAAGCGCCCGGCTCAACACAGCCAGAAGTGAAGAAAGACGGTGAAAAGGATGTGAAGATCCTCAATATCAAGGCCGAGCCCATGGACACGGATCAAGATGAGGCAGCCAAAGTGGATGAAGCAGCAGCTCCAGGTACCTTCACATTCGTGAACAGCTCTTTTGTGGCCGTTCAATCATCTTAGTCTCAAAAACAAAAAGTACAGTCAGAGTGAAATCATGTGCTAATGTGCTGACTTCAGTGCGAGCCTCGAAGACGGAAGACACGGATGAGGACGCACTCAAGGATGGGACACCCAAGACGCCAAAGACTCCGAAGACACCGAAGACACCCGGAAGACAGACCGACACGCCGAACTCGATTCCGGACAGGGAAATTCGAGAGGTTGAGAACGCCAAAATATAGAAGAATGTGTGAATTAATAGGTGACGACATCTGCCATTCTTTTGTCTCCCACTCCTTCGGCTGCCGCCACGACTACTGCCAGTGCAACGATGCCTGCGTTGACCATATCGCGGCCTCCCGCGGTAATTCACTCCAAATAGTCCACAATCCGTAACTTGCTTGAACGCACTCGATCGTTTAGAGGAATTCTTGGACATTTATAGTGTATTCCATCATAGATTCTCTGTTTGCACCCAAAAAGTCCACTGATCGATAACGTTGCCATGAGATATACTTTGTAATATCTGACGAAGACTTGTGTACGGCACTGCTAATCGAATCAAGACGACAATGTGTTCCTCCCTAATCTGTAGCAATTAATCATTGCAGTTCCAATTCACTGCTCCTGCCATCCCGACGTCAATAATTACACCTTCCATCCCTTCGATGAGCATGTCGACCACCAGGGATCTCACTGAATCCCCACTGGCCGATGAGCCAACAGTCCATGGCAAGGCACGACGGAGGAGCAACGCTGGCGCAACGCTCGATCCCAAACCCAGCAAGGAGCAGAGGAAAGCTCTCGGAGCGAAGCCAACGAAGAGGGTATGCTTCCATTGTAATCGATATTATATTGGAAACATGTCATAACGGTACTACATTTACCAATCTTATTTCAGCCGTCTGACTCCAAGGATGGAGCTCCTCCATCAAAGAAGGCCGCAGGGGACAAGGTACCGCATCCCTTCTCTGATCATAAAGATTTTCCTCTCCTAAGGCATGGCCCGGCACGGACGACACTGCGGCAGCGAAGAAGAAGGTATAACACTTGGCTTGATATGTAATCGCTATAAACCGCGGGGGAGCTGGCACTGGGGGGCTCATCGGGGGGCTCCTCACTCAAGGCTTCCACACACTCTTTATGTTATTTCTCTTCGGGAGGGCGCGCACCCTTAACATTTTTCAATATTGCCTTTGAGGTGCACGACTTTGCGGCGAGACGCCTGGAGAATCGGCAGGTTTGTAAAGTGCATTTCATTTTGTTGCAGCCCCGCCCGTCCGATCACCCCCCGGCGTTTGTGAGAGTGTCTCCCCCGTCGATTCTAATACCTCTATTGCCGGGTTTCTACCTACGTCGCACGCTTTAAAGCCTAGGCTTGCTGGTCCCTCATTCAGGACCTGCGAGTTACGTTTATATTCACAACAATTGTCAAAAACTATTATGTGGGTCCGGATGAAGTGATGTGGAAGCTAGGGCCTTGCGCTCACTGTCCCACCGTCCGCTTCTCACTGCGATCCCAACCTCTAACAACTTCGGGGGGAAGCAACCATCTCTGAATGGAGAGAGTCGAAACGGGGCCTTCCCTTCTCAGCGCCTGGCCTCTTCGGAAGGGCCGCCGTCGAGGAGAGGATCCTTCCAGAGCGAAATCCCCGCTCTGCCTTCTTCGTCTTCCATTGCCCCGCCTCCCACCGCTTGCAGCAGCACCAATTTCTCCGCAGCCAATCCCCTGTTCGGCATGGCGACGGTTGGCCCGAAGACGTAAGTTTTGATTAACTAATCTTTTGGTGAATTTATTAATCGGAGCGGATGACGTCAAAAATTCGCTTTCAGAACGTCGGAGATGCCGCCCATGGCCACGTCGTCCTCCGTGACCCAAGATCCCGCAGCTCGCCACACGGCAACCAACCAAGCACTCGTCCATCACATCCAGCATCGCGTAAGTTTGGAGATTTGGTTATATCCATTGGTAAACAGAAATTTAAATCTCAACGACCCATAATGGGAGCCAGATGATACCAAGAGCACATATTGGTCGCTTATAATTGTAATGCTCCATAGGTATTCTTTTCCACAATATGTTCTGTGCGTGACAATGCAAACGGTTTTCAGCAAATTCAGGAGGCTCAGCGTCAGCAGGAACAGGCTCGGCAGGCACAGGCGGATGCCCAGCAGAGACACGCACGCGATGCCGACTCCGTCCGACAGGCAGAGATACAGCGACAAGCGGAGATGAGATATGAGCAGATGAAGGTGAGGACTCGTGAATCAACTGACCATGTTCTTACAGTTACTGAGATTCTCCCCTGCTATTTAAATTTTTAGTCTGCGGTTTCTTTCATGTGTTAGCTGTAATTCGCCACCTCAACTTCTTAGTATAAGTTGAACTCATAAGGACATGGGCTGTTTTTGAAACTTCCATAACGGAATTAGTAATAATTGCGTTAGATTCTTATCAATTACGGTCTTTGAAAGAACAAATCCCTCTTCTTCCTACAGAACATAACACTTAGCAGATGGATCAGCGTCACAAGGATGATGACGATCGGCAGAAGCACGAGGCAGAGATCCGGGCGAGGGACGAGGCGGCGAAAGCAACTCGAGAGCAGTTCCAGCGCCAGGATGCACTACGCAAAGCGCGGATGGATGCTCATAAGCACGAGGAGCACGAATACCGGTAAATACATTTGTGTTGTGATACATCGTGAACTAAAGATGTGAAAGAATTAGTCCTATATTATAGTGATGCGGAAGCGACACTCGAACTACCTAGCGCTATGTCGCGAAAAAAAATAATGTAATGTAGGGCAGAAGATGCATCATTTCGCTGCTTACCGACAGGTATTGTCCGGTATTACAGTGATGCGGAGGCGACGCGAGAACTACCTTCGCGGTAAGCATCATAGTGATCTATCTTCTGCCGCAAAAGATAGATCACTACGCTGCTTACCGCGAAGGTAGTTCGCGCGTCGCCTCCGCATCACT
>JACMIG010000038.1:8348-27236 GCA_014805385.1 Levipalatum texanum
TCTGATCCAAGGATTTATTTTTTTACTCGAACTCCTGAGGACTTCTATTGTTTTGAAGGATCCGCAAATGTAAAATGGTCGCTATGTCGTGGAAAGTTTAATAAAACATTTCAAAACTATATTCGTTTTGTAGATATTGCTGCGTTCTTTCGTATGAGCTGAATTTCAAAATTCTGAAATCCCTGCAGCACTCACTGCTAGGGAAAAATGCCAAATCGTCGAAAACGAGACAGTCGCTGTCTGGCTGAGACAGACTCGAAAGCGACGACCAGACTCTGGCCATTTCTCTCAGGCCAAACGTAGATTCTGACTCCCCTGTGCATGGGATCGCCCTCACTCCACCCAGACTCACAATCATTCGAATCCCTTCCCCCATGACATCCGTCCATCTATAATATCTCTCAATGCTCAATCGATTTTTCTTATGTATCTCGGCCATTCGTAATGTTGATTCTTCCAGATCGGATCCCTACACGGTCCATCAACAACTCAACGAGCGATGTACGTGCCACGTCGTCACAATAAATGGTTGGTGTATTTTCCCACAATTCAATCAGTGTTATTGCAGATCCGTCGAGTTTTCTCCCCAAAGTTGGCCTCTCTGACGTCAGCACCGCTATTGCGTGAATGGCAACAGTGCTACGAAAGGAGCATGCCTTAAATGCCTCGGTGTTTTCAAAGGAAAACAGTGTACAGCACCAGGCGCTTGTTTCTATTGCTCGCGCACGCACAGTTCCGCCAACTCTTATTAGTTCCCCAATAATCGTGAACCACGTGGGACAACAATATTTCCTTACTTTTGTTCTTTTCAAACAGTTCGCCTCCTTCCTCAGAATCGCGCCCGTAATGTTTGCCGTTGTATAAAACGAATGCCAATAAACCTTGTAGCAGGGAGACTTTGAGTGAGCGTAGATGGGGCCGATGCACGGGACGTACGCCAATTCACACAGCAATCCGGCCATGATGAAATAGAGTCCAAGGGCATGGTTGACTGTCCCGTACTTCTCCGACCACTCCTCGCCTGGAGGCATGTGAATACTGCAGAAGACGCCAATTAGCACTAGATTCTTACACAGAAGTCCTAAAAAAGCAAACCTGCAGTTGTATTCGTGGCTTTGCATTCGACTCCAGATAAACTGCATCTGCGGGACGCCGACCATTTGTCGATGCTGGAACAGAGAGATACTGGTCAGGCACCGATTGTTGTCACAATGAAATGAATACGCGGAGCCATGACAGAAATTCATTAAGATCGTTCGGGAAAAATCGTAAATTTCCCACAGCTGTAGAGATAAGGGAACAGCCTGCGCAGATCACACACCCATTTCATAGAATAAGCATTTCAGTTCCGATACCATAACTTTCCAATTTCCTGTTCCATTGGTGATAACAACGGATCAGAAATGTTTCAGCTAATGCAAAAAATGTGCGTATCTCAGTTTCTGCATGAGAATCAAGTATTTATAACGTACTGCATGGCAAGTTCAGAATTGGGACAAATCATTAATCATCTCAAGTGCGGGTTGAGAGATCGTAGAGCTTAGGTATCCCACAAAATCGTATTTATCAATTTGGTCAGAAAGCACAGGGAACGCTCTCCGATCTCACGGTCAATTCGTGGAAGAACATGATCACGCATGGTCAAGCGTCCGGTGGTGTGCTACCAGTTTGCGATCGCATTTTGAGTGCATTTATCGTGACGACGTTTAGATTCCTCGATTACACCGCTTACACCATATTTTGAACCTGCTTGAATTCCCGTGAAATTACCCAATCTAAATGATAATTATACTTAACTGCTATTGCCAAGTCAAATGAGGCGTATCTGGATGCGAAAAACATCAAAAACCCACTTTTGCGTCAGAAAGCATAAATATATGCAAATAACCTATTGTTGGGAACGTTAGAGTGACACAAATAAATATTAAAAAGAAACACCGAAAAAAAACAAAAGAAATCATTAAAAACGATTTATTAATTTGGCTGCGTATAATGAAGAAATAGTGCACAAAAATGCATGGAGAACAGACGACATACGGTGGTGCGAGAGAGCACGCAAAAAGAGAAAATTAGAGAAGCTAGGTGAAACGCAGAAACCATGCGCGGGAGTTTCAAATGCAAGCATTCAATCGCGAACTGACTACAGTACATTTTTGTGCCGCCGGAAAGCGCCTTCCCGGCTGACCATGCGTGCATGATGAATTTTCGAAGAATGAAGAAAAACGCAAGTCAAGAATGAGCTGAATACAAACAGAATAAATAAACGGTTTGATAAACAGCACTTCCCGTAGCCTCCGGATGGCTGAGAAGGAAAAATTACAGTCCGCTCTAAGTGATTTGAACTTTTAGACGACAAAAACGGTTCGCGACCTTGTGTGATGCGTAAACAATGCATCCACACAGTTCATTCTTTGACCGTTTACGATCCCGGATAGTGTATGGGGTGCAGGGGTAAGTTCCGAATATCTGAAGGATCTGTCCCTTTGTGGAATGGTAAACAACTTCTATTCCAGGGCACAAACAATGCTTCGACAGTTCAGGCCATCCAGGCTGTAAGACACTCTTTCTGTGTGCTGTAGAAGGATCCATCAATCTACACTGATCTCTGATAGGAGTGGTTCCAAGGGGAGAAGGCTATCGGCCCCCTCCCTCTCTGCCCTGCTCCCTCGCCCTCCAGAGACAACCCGATTAGAGGGCACTCATATCAGACTCCATGACGCAACCAAGACACAGTCTTCACTCGTGCAGGATGAAGGGCATCTACTGCCTCCTCATCCTTCTTCTTCTCCTCTCCTCGACTGCTTCTGCCCTCGACGATAATTCCACGTGTGCCGATACTCCCGTGCCCAACGTCCTCAGCACCGGCCGATCACTTGTATTCGTACTCGAAACTTCGACTGCCACCGCCGGATACCTGAAGGAGGCAAGGAACTCCTTCTATTGTCGAGGAAAAGAACGAGAAGGAGAATTGGCTCGTTTTGTCAGCTGGGAAATACGTGGGTTACAAACTGATATACTCCCATTTCAAGCTATGAGGCTTGATATAAGATAGGTGCAACTAGTGTAGTAAATCTCGCCTCACCTGCTTGTAAAGTGCACTCTTGCGTGCAGGGAGTGCACTTCACAGGCAGGTTTGATTTAGTACACCATACTTTTTAATTGAACACCTTTTTTATGTTGTGTATTTCCCAAACGACAGTATACTCTCCGCATCGATATTTTCAGCTACAATAAACGGTTCCCTTTCCAGATAGCAGATGCTCTACCGGGAATTGTTCATGGAACGAATCCCTCGTGGTTCACGAACTTCATTATCGCATCGTTCAAGCGTCAGTGTTTAGTTTGGATACTCTTCAAGTCGACACTCAGCCGGCGAATCCCTCGATACGGCTGGAGTGTATTCCTCCGTTGTGGTGGAGAACGCGGCATCGCGCATCCGATTCCTGGCCGACCACGCCCCCACCGCCCCTCCCTCCTGCAATGAGACATCGGCACTCTCGTAAGTCGTCATGCCGCGATTAATTTTGAAGTTCCCACCAAGTGCAACCATACCATCGTCTATAATAACAGTTTTTTGTTTTTTTATTAGAAGCCTGCGGAACGTAAAACAACGTTCTCCTCTTTCGAAGCCAACAATCTTTCCAGAGACGCCGCCACTCTACTAGCTAGTCCGAAATATCGTCTTTGGTCTCCGAATGCCGAGGTAGTCTTCCTCTCTACGAGCGGGGCTCCATCGACTTATCACGACGTTGTCACGCTGCTCTCAGGATTAGGCAATCAGCTGCCCACGGTAAGCTTTGGAATTCTTGTCAACACATGGAAGAGGAATTCCTGACAATGAGAACACAAAATCTGAAAATCCGGAACATTCCATCCTACGTGGGGTGGCACGTAAATCCTTGCCTTGATTCCTTACAGTTCCATCACCTCTTCCTGAACTTGAACACGTGTTCCCACTCGACTTCCCCACTCGTCGACATCACTCGCGGCCTTTCGCTGTGGCTGAACCCACAGGCCACGGATACTCCCGCAGTTGTCACCAATGTACATATCGAAGTCTACAAAGTTTCAATCTTTCGGATAATACTGTGATTATCCGACAGCTTCATTGATAGTCCGGAATGGAGAGTGAACAGGCGAATAGTCGCATGTGACACCCTTGTGGACTTCGATTGCACTGATTATTTTCTCCCTCTCTCACAGACTTCTTCCCTTATTTCAGTTCCTCTCCGTCCTGATCCCCGCTCGATTCCAAGCAGCTTCCATTCCCTTGGACGGATTGAGCGAGACTTCCGTCCAGTTCCAAGTCGATGCTGCCGCCTCAGAAGTATTCGTCTTCAGTGCAGCCCAAGTCGCTGGGGGATGCAGTCCCAAGGGAGGTACGAGCAGTGAATACAAGAATGTTGTCGAGATCCAAGGAGCGTCTAATTCCTAAAAACCGAGAAAAACAACGAACAACAGTCGGATAAAATGATGCTGTCAGGATATCAAGAAAGCGGCAGAGCCTCAGGATGTCGACAATTCCCTGATATACAAGATAACATTGCAGACAACATTTCCCTGACGACTCTTGCCAGTACCTGGGGATCGGAATTGAGCTCATTCACTCCAACCGCAGCGGGGACCTTCCAAATCTCGGTAACATCTGACTATTCAACGTCAATCGACGAAAAAAAATGTTCCGGGAAAGAATCCGCCGCCCAACTACAAGACACGCAGTAGATGACCTATGTCATTCTCGCCCGTCGAGGGAATGAATGGGCAGGGTTTCAACTAATAAACAGGGAGATGAATGAAAAAGGTTCTCCTGAACCTTTTTCCGCCGATAAAACAAGCTTTCTCCCCTTATCGCGCGGGCCACCAATCAGTGCTGTTAATGCATTCCTTAAAGATAATTTTACGCCAAGGAGATAAGACAGAAATTGCAGTTCACTGGTGCGTGGAAGAATTGCGACCTACGCATCTGGGCTCGCGGCAGTGCGGGAATTCTGTTCGGATTCAATCAGTTCCCGTCCGAACCTTCGGTACACGAATATGGAAGCAGCCAGCGTGAGTCCGAGAGGAGTCGGCTGTCGAGCCAAGCTTCCCATTGCTCGCTCGTTCCGAAAGTAAATGTAAAAGATCAGCCTCAGATTCCATTCCATTATGACGGTACAGAAAAGACCTGTCAGCAACGGGCGCGAAATCAGAGGTGCGGAAGAGGGAATGGGGGCTCGGGATATTATTCACTGTCACATCAGACTATGTTTCACCTGCAAAGGATCACTACTGTAATCACTGAATTATGATGATAGGAAGCGTTGGAGATGATGAAACAAAAACAGAGAAAGTTCAGGAGACAATTTCCCCGTCTTCCGTCCATGGCAGATCTCGAATGGCGTCGTTTCCCTCTCGGGCAACATGGACGGCCACGTGGACATTGAACTCCTGGTCAACGAGGTGGGGAGGGTGAGAGAGGGAGAGGGAGGAGTGTCCCTCGACAGACCTACTCGGAGCATCTCTTCTCCACGGACTCCACGGTCCGACCCCTCTGCGTCTACGACTTCGTCGGGTCGAACTTTGCGTGCAAGAGCGATGGTCTTCTGAGGGTCACCATGAGGTGAGCGTCAGTCGAGTCGGAGAAGAGCGGGTTGTCAAATGTTGACTAGCCGCGCAACAATTCCACTCCCAATAGCTCTGTGATCATCAAGATACAACAAACTAGCAAAAGGGTCGCTCAAAATTCATTTATGACAACAATGAAACACAACAGGATTTTTTGCCGAGCACATGGAGCGTTCAAATTCCCAAGGAGTTCCTGACGATATTATCCATGACAACTCTGTGGACTCGTTCAATACAGAACCAAGGACCTCCACGACTTCCCCTTCACTCGTTATGCCTACACATTCTGCAAGGACGAGGGTCCTCTGTCAACGACGGCCGCCCCTTCCACCGTCCCCACGACCCCCTTCATCCCCTGCCAGACAGCTCCTCTTCCCAATCTCGCCATGCACAATCGCACTCTCGTCCTCGTCGTTGAGACCTCCAACGCTACGGCCGAGTATCTGTCTGCGGTATGTTTCGTCGCTGTCTAATGGAATCTCTGATTGGTCGTCAATTCAATGAACGACTTCTTTCTAGGAGATAAAAAGTCAAACGACTAGATGTTCTCACAGTTCGCCTCGGCCCTCACTGCCACCGTCGCCGACGTCAACTCAAAGCACTCCGAGTGGTACACAAACTTCATCGTGGCTGACTTCAAACGTAGTGGACTTCCTGAGCTACCATCGAAAAGACAAAACCATTAAAGCGGGCAACGGCCTCGGGAGCTACATCTATGACTCTCCGCTGGCTTCCAATGCCGCTGCCCGCATCAAGTTCCTCGCCCAATGGGCGACTGCCGAGCCACAGTGCGAGAATGATGGGGCAATAAGGTATGTTTAAAATAGTAACTAAAGTTTTAATATTGTAAAGCATCATTGGCTAAAACATCAGCCACATCTAGAATATCGAGATATTATTGTCGCAATGAAACGCAACTTCAATTGTAGAGACATTGCCTTCAACCTGGCCTACAAGTTCAAGTCCGTCTCCGAGCTGGCAGAGGTCTTCTTCATCACTTCGTCCAATCTCCACAGCGACGACAACGATCTTCTCGGGATGATCAAGACATTTGGAAACAGAATGCCTACCGTAATCCATTCACGTTCCATGTTGTCGTACCGCGGGTCAAATTTTCATACTTCGGAGGCCAGAAGCAACATTTCAGAACAAATTCTTTCGTTTGATTCTAAATCGATGTGGTGATAGAAAAAGGATAATTCGCTAGGTACGAGAAGGTCGGACTGCGAAATAATAATTCTTGGGAACTGCGACAATATTGTGGGGCATTCTAATTCGGGTAGTAATAAGACTCGTGGTTCCCGACAATACAGGACTCGTTGTTGCAGTTGAACGTGATCACCGTCGCCCGTCCCGAGTGCTCGCCCTCCTCACCTCCGATAGTAGAACAACTCCGTGGAATATTTGCATTCGTCCACACCACGGATGAGCTCACCCAGGTATTCGAGGAGAGGGAAGGGAGGGGGGAAGAGAGGTGGAGGGGGGAGGGGAAGGGTGGAAGGTACTCGTTGAGCTCTTCGCTCTCCTTCTCGGCGAGCGATTCGCATCCGACGATCTGGCAGACAATCAACGATCCAGCTGTGATGAACACGCTGCTGTCAACGTGGGCTAATTATTGTCTGGAAACAAAATTTGGTTTATTGTCAGAGTAGCGCGGGAAAATATAGCTCTTTATCCAACATGGTTATATGGCCAATTTGGATCTCAAACGATGCACAAAGTGGAATCAAAAAATTTTTCACAAGCAAACGTTGGAATGCGCCAATGGTGCCCGGCAATATTCAAAATGTTCTTATTTAAAAACACAGTCGACAAGTAGCAATATCAAATTTCAGGTGAACCAATACGTAGAATCCGATTTTTATCTCCTTGTCAACAATGCATCGTTGATCGGAGTGCAGAATATTAGTGGAGGTTTGTGTTTCATGCCTTCGTTTTAGATTCAAAATTAATATTGCACTAATTTGTCGCAGGCCTTTGTTCGATAATATAAAAAAATACTGCAGTTTATTGAGGTGAGATGGAATTCGCGGAGATATTCGGGGGCGAAGGGACGAAGGTCTACTCGATTACGCCCGAGACTGGACCCGGAGTACACATGTTCAATGTTCGTGGAGGATTTTCGAGACTCTTTAAATACTCGTATTAGTTCTCCTCCGACAATGCCAATTGCAACCTTCGATCGTGGTCGAAGGGAGGGATGGGAGTTCTCTTCGGATTCAGCTACGGGAGGGAAGGGGCCGAGGTCTACGAATATGCACGGCCCGATTGTCAGTTGAGCACAAATACGAGCTATTTATTGTCGGGAACCACAAAAATTTTTAAATCATCGATATTGAAATGGGATGCATCCGGACTGCGAAATAAAAAAAATTGATTGGTTCCCGACAATAAAGGGTGAGAAGCAGCTAAATTGTGAAGTTCCAGATTGTCGAGAACCAACTCACTTTGTTCGATTTTTCTACCAGGCAATCTGGTTGAAATAGAGTACTTGACCAAGTAGAACGGAATTAGAGAAAAATTAATGGTATTCAATATAAGAGTTGTGCAGATTACAACTACCCCGTCTTCCGTGCCTTCCACACAGTCGATGGAAGCGACTTGACACAGGGAGGGAAGGTCTCCTTCATCACTCTCAGGGTCAGTCCCTCCTTCCACCACGTCCTCTATTCCTTCTAGAACATGAGTGGATCCGAGTTGTTCAAGTCGTCGACCTTCTCTCGTCCCTGCTTCTACAGCCAGGGAGGAGCTCCGGGTGATGGAGTGTGCGAAACGGACGGGCCCATACGAGCTGATTTGATGCACGTCTTTTATTGTTTTTCAAATTAATAAAAAAATCAATTGTAAATAATTAGCAAAATGCGTTTGCAGCATGGGCGACGGGGATGGGAACGTGTTCACGCAGCGGCAGTGGACGTGGTGCAACAGGGATGCGCCCCCGCCGACGTCGACAGCGCCACCCTCCACCACTGTCCTCTCTTCCTCACCCAAACCTTCAACGGAGTCGAGAACTGCCTCGCCCTCTCCACCAGCATCAACGGTGTCTCCGGGGACGTCGCCGACAACCAAGTGAATCCCCTCCAACTGCAATGGGTAAGGGCCCTCAGGTCCATCCGTACGGATCCTCCGCCTGGCCATACAACGACGACTTCGACTACACGACAACCGAACTCGATCGTAACAGAGCAGTCGACAACCAAGGCCGCGGGGAGCTCAGCGATGTCCTTGACATTGACGATGTTTGTATTCATTTTGATAGAAATTTTTGCGTAGAGAAAGGATAAATAATAGCGTCTGATGTGCCGGACAATGTAATTTCATTGCAATTTTCTCCTCTTCCAACTATTTACATTGTGCAACGATCGTTGTGAAACGTGCAGATTGTGAGCCATTTGTAATGGCTGCTCGAGACCCTCCGGCCCTTCTCCTCTTTCTCCGCTTTGGGTGACTAAATCGTCTCTCCGAATTAGCCTATGCTTCCACAATCTGAGGGCTTCAATCATGTTGCATCATTTCGCTGTTGTGCTTCATCGGCCTCCATCACGTGTTCTCTGCTAGAAATACAGCGTCTCCCTCCCGCAGTCGTGGTAAACAAGTTGTGTCCTGCCCTGGAATGTTTCGAAATACCCCCATCGTGCCACCGGCTGTTTCGTGTTATTCGCATGTGCGACAGTTGAACACACTTTACGGGATAGCTTCAGCGAAAAATGTCCGACCGTCGTTATCACTGTTGCTGCGGACAGATCGACGTTCTTGTATGTTTAGTTACACACTTTCATTTATTTATTTATTGATCACGTAGGGATTCCTACTTGGGGATTCTCGATCAAGCCAACAGACATAAACGTGATACGTGGGACTCTCACTCCAACTTATAAAAATGGCTTGTAAATGGCAGAAATTCGGAAGGGCCACCTTGTATGTTTGCGCTCTGATGATGGACGTTATGGGTGCTTGCAGACAGGAGCGAAAATCGTGGCGGTCATCTCGATAGTCTCCGATGTCATCACCACCTTCATCTCCGCCGAGTGGCCGTTCAGCACGGGCAGCAAGGTGGCCGACGTCGCCCTCTCCGTCGTTGGCATCGCTGTGTGGATCGCCGTCTTCATCGCCATCAGCCGACAGCGCAGTCGTTTCATGATCCCCGCCCTCGTTCTGCAGGTGAGGAAGGAAGGCCTCCCCCCTCTATCCATGTCATTGAGGGATTCCCGATGGTCGTGTGTGGCATCGCCTTCTTCTGCGTCGTCCAGGCCCTCTTCGTCCATAACGGAATCGTAGGGAGCGTCATTCTGTAAGTATCGGTTGAGATTTTTAAATAAGTATCGGTTGAGATCATTAAAATGTTGTTAAAACTAATTCTCTACGGACAAATTTTCTATGATTTTCGTCCAGTAGCTTGAAAGCCCGATAATCCATCAATATGATCGATCTGCATTCTTGATAACTCTAAAGAGAAGTCGACTGAAATGAGTTCTACTGCAGGGAGTACCTGAAGAAAGATCCCGCCATGGAGAGAATGGTCGAGAAGCACCAGATCAAGTGGGAACAGTGTACGCTTTTTCTTCGTCTTTTATTTGATCAGTCGCTAACTTAAATTAGTTCTTAAATATCTCTTTCTATCACTTTTCTCTGATTGGCGTGTAATGAGATGACTACAGTGGTAACCGGCGCAGCCATCACGTATTCGGTGGTGTTCGCCGTGTCGGAAGCACTTTCCATCTGGTTCTTCCTCATTATCCGCGATTCCTTCAATTGTCTCCGTGACATCGAGGCGTGAGTCACATCCTTTTTGAAATATGAATTTGGCTGGGGTTAAATATGTACATCATTTTTTTTTCGTTCGTTGTCTTATAGATCTTTATCATTGTATACCAACGACATTACGAGAGGGTTTAGGGGGACCCTCAAGGCGAAAATTACAAAGCAACACATGACGTAAATAAAGATAATGACGATGATGGCGCATCCTCGGGATGCTTGAAGGCGATCAAAGGACGAAGTCTTGAGAAACCGCCTGTCTTGATGTTTTTCACTCAATACGCATCAATATTCTAGCCATCATTACAGCGGATGCAAGCACCAGGAAGCTTGAGGCTTCTTCAGTATCAGCACTTAGACCATTCATCAGCTCTTCACCCAATAATCAACTAATAATGAATAGCATCCTTAGCCGGGTTTGTCAAATACAATGTCTTGCATTTTCAATGTTTGTAAAGTCACTATTTTCATAAACAGCATTATGTAAACAGCATTATGTTCTCGATAGCGTTTGTTTGATAAAGTTCAGTTGCTCCTGACTGTGCGATCATTGTCAGTCTCTATTGAAATTGTCCCTTCCATTGGTAATCAGGCAAGCTTGGATACTCAATCGCCCTCCGGCCAATCTTTCAGTAAATCATCATTCGAGAGGGTCATTAGTCTTTTCATTTCGCAAAACTTCGGTTCTGCGTGCTTGCAGCTGCAATTTGCATCGAAAACGTGTCGTGTTGACAGTGATCTCAACCCAGATAGTGCTCTCTCCTCCCCGGCCCCATCCCCCTCTTCCCTTTCCCGTCTCGGGGACAACCACAGGTCAGACAGAGAGGGAGGCGGGCGTTTCTTTGTTAGTGTGGAAAACACGAAAGATGACGACCCTGAGAGCCACGGCTCTTCTTCCTCCGATATTGTATTATATCTTTCTCATCTCGCAATCCGCACTTGCGCGAATAAAAGCGGTGGGAGAGTGATCTTTATCAGATTCTCATATCTTGTTCTCGAAGGATGACCCGTCCCGATCGCTGCTGCTGCGGAGTCTTTGATATTCTGGTATGTTTTTGTGCCGATCCAAAGGATAGGATGCGAAACACTTTGAGTAGTTCTCCGACTCTCCGGTGTAGCGCTGCTCTCGAAACGCGACAATTTTACAGACAGGGGCCCGCATCGTGGCTGTGATCGTCATCGTCCATAATTTCCTCATCTTCTTCCCGTCGGAGAAGAACCTGATGACTGGCAGCAGGTTCTTCGATGTGAGTCTCCCTTGGCAATCAACTCGAGACCAGTCGATTCAGGCGCTCCTCAACCTGCTCTCCTGTGTCCCTTGGGTGATGGTGTTCGTGGCAGTGGCCAAGGGACGCAGTCTCTTCTTGCAGCTCGCAGTGATCATACAGGTGAGTGATGGAGGGAGAGGAGGTGGGAAGGAGACTTCAGGCCGTCTACACCTACGTATTCGGGGCAACGATCCTCGGTTGCGTGATCGTCCTCCTCCTCCCTCATTCCCTCCCCGCCGAGGCACTGCGGTTGGTGGCTTGAGAGTTCAGTGTTGTCCCTTGGTCAAACTTCCATCCACAGAATAACATGTTCTCTCACTATTCAGCGTCCTCCTGCAAAGTGATGAGAATATGGTGCGGATGGTGGAGCAGCAACAGCAAATGACATGGGACGAGCGTAAGTATTGTTGATCGCCAAGTCGCGGAAGCGAAGACCTCGAATCGGGAAAATATTTTATCTTTAATAACAGAGTGCGGCAAATTCCCACGCCCAAAACGGGTAAATATAATTTTAAAAAAACGTATTTTTGAGTGGTCTTCTATGCGGCAATCTTTTTCTTCGTCGCTTTCGGTGCATTGGAGGTTCTGATTGTATGGAGCTACTTCATCCTTCGCAACGCGTACAACACCCTCAAGGAGAAGGAGATGTAAATCAAGTGGCCTTGAGCAATTTATAGGAAATATTGCAGGATCTGTGCCCAGGAACCAATGGTCAATTGCCAGGTCTAAAATAGACAACATCGTGACGAGGCATCTAATTCATGTGGTTCTATTGTGCTAGCATTTCAGCAATCCATTACCTTAATAATGACGTTGTTTATGTTTTTGTAACACCTGTGACGTCACCGGTTGAATTACCCAAGTTTGAGGTGCGTTTGCACTTTCGTTCTCTCCTCACACCTGTGACATCATTGGTTTAATTACCCACGTTCGAAGTAACACTGCATGCGGTCCCGCCGCCGTATGCGGCGGGGTCGGCCTGGTGTATAGATAATACATTTCGTGTTTTCTTTATCTCGATAAAATACTACAAAACGGATAAAGAAAGGTACCCATTGGTCTTCTTTCCTCGACATTCTGCCTTATTTTTCAATGCAACTTCTAATTTACCATAATTTCGAGCGTTGTATCTTCTCGCACCTTTGCTCTTTTCGCGCTGCGGATAAAGAGAAGACATTGGCACCTTGGCGAAGAATTCGCAAGATCCTGCAATAAGAACTTGGGTCCTAGAATAAAAGGGAGGGGATAGGGATCTGTTTCAGTTGATCACTGCCTTTTCAACAAGAATGGCCCGTTCCGATCGCTACTGCTACGGGATCATCGACAGTCCGGTAAGTTGACTATAGGAACAACATTTTATTTTTACGCACCTTTTTATCGGACCCGATTCTTATTCTTACTCCTTCTTTAAAGAAGGAGGAAGACAAAGTCAGGGGCAATTGTGGCAAATGCACTTTTGGCCTGTTGATGGTTGCACAATGAAGTGTGTCTGGAAGGGATTTCCATAATGATAAATCCCAGAGGTTGCTTATACTCCTTTAAAGGAGGGGTTCGGGGACCTTCGAGTCTCCTAAGTGACTGTGTTCTGGTGGTAGAGCTTGAAAAACCCTATCGAATGGTATACGACACTAAGTATTTGGATGTTTCTATGGTTAGATACAGCATTCAGAAAGCTTCCCCTGAGAAACAGGGACGGCGCGAAATTCAAATTTCGCACCTGCTACAATATTGGCAGCTTGCCAAATACTCAGATCTCTCGCCTTGTGCACTATGAGTTATGTGACTGTTATCTGTCAGTGATTAATTAGTAAATTTGTTCTGTTGGCAAGCTGCCAAATTTCGACACCGAAGGTCCCCAAACCCCTCCTTTAAGATTAGATAAAAATAATATCTTTCTGAATCTGTTTTGGGTAACGCTCAAAAGTCGGCATAATTGCAGACGGGCGCCCGTCTCCTGGCCAACTTCTGGATCATTTATGGGATCCAAATGTGCTTCGTGCCAGACGAGGCCCTATTCACTGGCAGCAGATTCTTCGATGTGAGTCTATCCCGTTATTCAACTCGATATGAAACGACGCAGGTTCTCTTCGGCCTGCTCCACTGTGTTCCTTGGGTTATCGTGTTCGTGGGAGTGGCGAAGGGACGCAGCCAGTTAATGAAGCCCGCCATGGTCATGCAGGTGAGTGAAGGGGAAGGGCAGAAGAGGAAAAGAAGACTTCAGGCATCCTCCGCTATCATTGTGTACATCATCCTCTTCTTCTCAGTGATCGCCGCCTTCTCTCCTACTTCCTTCCCGGCAGAAGCACTGCGGTTAGTAGAAAAATGAGTCAACTTGAACCAGGAAAATGCTTTAAGTGCGCAATGCCAGAGAATGGAAAAAAAGAATGGATTCCATCGTTTCCATACAAAATATAAAACAATTTCACTTATCAGAGCCTGGATGCAGAGCTATCCCGAGGTTGTGCGGATGGTGGAGATGGACGTCGTAACGTGGGACAAGTGTAAGTATCTAGAAGTTATTCATTTCGCCGTCTTCAACCTGGCCCAGACCGTTCCGCTTTTCAGTGGTCTTCTACGCGTCCTTCGCTCTTGTTGTTGTCTTCGGTGCAATCGAGGTTCTCATCGGATGGGGCTACTCCATTCTTCGCAACGCGTACGACATCCTCAAGGAGAAGGAAATGTAAGCCAAGTGGCTTTGTGCAATTTAGTGGAGAGATTGCAGGAGCTGCGCTCAGGAACCGAAGGTCCACAACCAGGTCTAATACAGACATCATCGTGACGAAGCTTCCAATTCATCTGTTTCCCTGTTGTGCAAGAATAGTATTTCATCAATGTTTAATACCTTTCGTGTTTTCTTCGCTCCCGCTCAATCATTATTTGTTCTCGATAAAATGCTACAAAACGGATAACAAGAGGAACTGGTTCGGCATTTTGATACTACACTTTCGCTTTCATCAATAAAAATTTTCGAGAAAATGACATGTTTCGCGTGTGAGGTGGAATGTTCCCCTTGTCTCCCTTGTCGGGCACCACGGAGGGACGGAGGATGGCAGACAACACTGCGAGTACCCATTGCTCTTCTTCCATCCTATCGCCGCCTTATCAAGTCATGCAACTTTCCTTCTAATTTCAAACACAGATTTTTACCTATTGTCGACGGAATGAACCATGCGGAATGTACGCTGGTCGCCTTCCTCACTAAACGCAGTAATAATGCTGAAAAGCGCACGTTGGTCTACGGCAGGGTCCTTTCAACGTACGATTCGAGAATCATCTCCCACATGCTCAAGCGGGAATAGTTTTATTTTATCAATTTCGCATGCCAGCGCCTGATTATCCCATTTTTACTGGGTTTAGTGAAGAGGGCGACCAGCGTTCATTCCGAATGGTTAATTTCGTCGGCAATGCCTTTGCTCTGTTCGCGCCGCGGATAAAGAGAAAAAATTGGCACCTTGGCGAAGAGTTCGCACGATCTCGCAACAGAACTTCCGTACTCCAATAAAAGCGAGGGGATACGGATCAGTTTCAGTTCGTCATTGCCTTTTCACCAAGAATGGCCCGTTCCGATCGCTGCTGCTGCGGGATCTTCGACAGTCTGATATGTTAATTTAACGAAGGAATAGGAAAAAACTTTCATTTTTGTCGGACCGTAATCTTGTCCGTTCTCCTTCTCATTAAATATTGAATAAAAAATAGTAACTTTCCAAATCTCCGTTGTTTAGCGTAGCGCTCAAATGACGATTCCATTGCAGACTGGCGCCAGTATCGTCGCCACCTTCTTCATCGTTATTAGGTCCCTTATGTGCTTCCTACCAGACGACTATTTAATAACCGGCAGCAGATTCTTCGATGTGAGTCTATCACGATAATCAACTCGATACCAATCATCCAGGTGTTCTTCAACCTCGTCGCCTGGATGTTGGTTCTCGTGGGAGTGGCGAAGAGACACAGCGAGTTCATGAAGCCCGCCATGGCCATGCAGGTGAGTGAAGGGGAAGGGCTGGAGAGGGAAAGAAGACTTCAGACATCCTCTGCAATCATCGCGAGCGCCCTCCTCTTCTTCTCAGTGATCGCCGCCCTCTCCCCTACTTCCTTTCCGGCACGAACACTCCGGTTAGTGGCCAATGGGGACAAATCGAAACAGAGTCTGGAAAAAGAAGCTATTCCGTTGTTTACATACAAACAATAAAATAATTCACTTTTCAGTGTCTGGATGCAAAGTGATTCCGAGATAGTGCAGATCGTGGAAATAGAGCACCGCATAACGTGGGACGAGTGTAAGTATCTAAATGTTATTCATTTCGCCGTCTTCTCCCTGTCCCCCCACCGTTTCGCTTTTCAGTGGTCTTCTACGCGTCCTTCGTTTTTATTGTTGTCTTCGGTGCCATTGAGGTTCTCATCGGATGGGGCTACTCCATTCTTCGCAACGCGCACGATGTCCTCAAGGATAAGGCGATGTAAGTCCCGTGATGTTGTGGAGTTTAGTGGAGATATTGCAGAGGCTGTGGCCAAGAATCGTCGGCTTGCTACCGGGTCTAACGGAGATGTTACGATATCGAAATGTTTCCCTGGTTTGCAAGTATTTCATAATGCTCCCTTCAAGAATACTTCACTACCACTTTATTATTAATTGTTCTCGATAAAATGGACAACAAGGGAATCGGTGGAAGGCAACGAGTGATGAACCATGCTAGATTATTTGAGATTCTGTTAAAAATCGAGATACGCAAGGCATGGGAACGAGGTTTAGACACTGGAATCTCGAGGTGATGATCAACAAGAAGTGGAACGGCAAGTTTCAAGTCACAAGGGCGTTTTTACAAGATCGTGCAAATTCAAAATTAGTGATATAATTTAATTATTAGCAAATAAAACAACAAATAACTGGATGCAATGTATGTAGCCAAGGATTTGGCCTAGTCGATGCTCAGAGCACTAGTTGATCGAATGGATGAGTGCGATAGTTACCAGACTTCGCCATAAGCATCTTTCAAGAGATTGAATGAAAAAAAGGATTTTCATCAACCTGGATCAACTCGATACTTGTAAAACCTCAACGCGCAGTATGCACAGGGAATAACAAAATTCTGATCTCAGCCGAGTATCTTAAGCGTCTGAATTCGCGTTCCGCACAAATTGTGTCACTTTCAAAGATAGAACAAAGAGGCGCAGAATTCATGTAACGAATTACAATTCCAATTACGAAAAAAAATCCAGAACGGGCATTTGGATGCTTCGGAATTTTAAATAATATTATGAATTGGTGAACGGCATCACCTCGTTCCCTCCTTCTCGATCACTGTTTCGGACAGCCTCGTCTCGATGAGGTTTTTGAACGGTTCCGCTGGATTCGTCAACGATCCGTCCGAGATCTGCAAATTACGGTTGACGAGAAGGTCAGTGCTTCAATCTGAAAGGTGTCTCACCTTGATTTCTTCCCTGCCACACATCACTCGTCCATTCGAAATGGCGCAAAGGGCCTACAAATCGTCAATTCACGATGGATTAAATTCGTTGCATTTGATGATGAGCGAGTATGTATTGCATGGTATGAAACTAACATCCCGTGCCCGATAGAACATGACGAGGGCCGCTCCGCCCCTTCCCTTGTCGTGCATTGACGACGTCGACGAACCCGTCGAAATTGAATTCTTCTGGCGGATGGGACCAAGGATTGGACCGAATCTACAAAGTATCTCACGTTTTCATGCATCTCTTTTTGACACCGGTTGAGCTGCATATATTGTTATCGCTGTTTTACTCACTGGCTGAGTGCCTTCTCGAAGCTGTTCTCATCGAAGTCGCGCGGATAGATTATGACCACCTCGTACGGGACCTGCAAAGATACAATCATTAATGGTGACCCCGATCCCCGTAACATTCATGAATTTGCAAGAGATTAATTTTTAAAAAATATTTAACGATCTATCTATACGCAAATCGGGAGATCGCTTCGTACAGCCGATGGTGCACAATATTCATTGATACCTGGGATGTTGCCCTCCTGCATTCATGTTATAGTCATGCCCGATATAAACAAATCGAATACTACATTCTTGAGATCCCTTTAACTTATTCTACTTATTTCCGGCCAGACGATGCGCTCTTTCTTTGGCCCCGCCCTATACACCCCTTCTTCCCGCCAATCGCGTCCTTGCGAGGGTGCAAGCCAGCCACATGCCCCGCCCACGAGGGCCACGCAAGTATAAAAGCCGCTGCTGGCAACCCCTGGGTCATTGGGAGGCGGAGCCACTCCACGCTGACACGACATATAAGCCCAGGATAACGAAGGGACAGTACCACTTGGTAACAAGTCCTACAGTCGTCATGCCGCCCAAGCCGTCCGCCAAGGGAGCCAAGAAGGCCGCCAAGAGCCAGAAGACCACCCGCACGGGAGACAAGAAGAGGAGAAAGTCCCGCAAGGAGTCCTACTCCGTCTACATCTACCGTGTGCTCAAGCAGGTGCACCCCGACACCGGAGTCTCCTCCAAGGCCATGTCCATCATGAACTCCTTCGTCAACGACGTCTTCGAGAGGATCGCCGCCGAGGCCTCCCGTCTGGCCCACTACAACAAGCGCTCGACCATCTCGTCCCGCGAAATCCAGACGGCCGTCCGTCTCATCCTCCCGGGAGAGCTCGCCAAGCACGCCGTCTCTGAGGGCACCAAGGCCGTCACCAAGTACACCTCCAGCAAGTAAATTCCTCACGGAACGAAAGCTGTGGTGACACCACACTGAACCCAACGGCCCTCTTTAGGGCCACACATCTATTCCAAAGCTCGAGCAACCACGTTCATGAATAAAATTGTTCTGTGCATTTCTCGTCATATTCCTGTGGATTTTGAAAAGGGTAAACATTCGGGAGCATCTAATATTCCACAAAACTAATTCAAACTAAAACGATTGTACACGCATGAATTTGGGATAAATGGAGATATTTGACGGGTTCTCGATAATGGTGTCCTTGCGAGGTTGGTCAAAGAGACGCGTCCTTCGAGTGTCCCTTTCGAGTGTCTGACCTCGCGCCAAAAGGGGCGGAGTCACGCCACGCTGGGAACCCTTATAGGCCACGCTCTGAACTGCCGAGCCATCACTCGTGTGAAGCTACTACTCATCATGTCTGGACGTGGAGGCAAAGGAGGCAAGGCCAAGAGCGGAGGAAAGGCGAAGTCGCGTTCGTCGCGCGCCGGACTCCAGTTCCCGGTCGGACGTCTGCACCGCATGCTGCGCAAGGGCAACTACGCCCAGCGTGTTGGAG